>CAUYTI010156711.1:0-33228 GCA_963575145.1 Galago senegalensis
AGAAAATGACATGAAGGCTGTGTTGACCAGTTTGATGGAAGTATTTCAGAATGCATGTGAAAACCCCATACTGTACCCCAGAAGTGCATTAATGTACATAGTTAACATTCAATTAAAAAATTAAAAAAAAAAAAAAAAAAAAAACAAAAGAGGTGTCCTCCTTATAAACTATGGCATGTCTGCTCTATTGGTTCTCTGTGTTTCTCTCCTGAAATCTCCAACCCAAACTCAGGCCTCTTGAGGTTCTACTCTGCTCGCTCTTTCTGCTCCTGGCTCACTGGTCCATGCAGTGTCATCTCTAAGCTGCGTGGTAAGTCTTTATCACCCCAAGTCATCTCTCTCTATGTTTAATCCTCAGTAGAAAGCAGGCTCCCTGAGGGCAATGGTAGTGTCCCTCTGAGCATCTGCGTACACCACACACACAATCTGCACAATCTGGCAATTTTTACTGATAGATTTCCAAAACCTTTTTGAATTAACAAATGAATTACTTAATCCATCTTTCAGTATTCAGCTTGATCCCCCAGCAATATTTCTGAAAAACTGAATGGCTCAGGAAGTGGAATAAGTTAAACCAGCTATCAAGAAAAGTGTCTCTCCAAGTTTCTAGGTGATGCTAACCCATCGCCCTTCTCTCTTACCTGATCACTTGATTTTCTCTCTCGTATAAGTAAAATACCTCCCTGACTAATAGTCTCCCACTCTACCCGTGGTCTCCTTCAAGCTTTCCTTCTCTTAACACTTATCAATTTCCACGTTCATCCATTTGGTAGTTTCATAAACAGCAGTTGCCCTTGGCGGGTAATTCTAGTGTGTATGTTTAACAGAAATTCTGTTATTTTTTTAATTCATAAATTGGTTTTTAAATTTCTTGCTTTTTGTAAATACTTCATAAAATGATGTTAGAATGGGCTCAGTAATTGCCACGTAAAGAAGAATTCTCTTGTACATTTCTAAAAAAAAAATAATTAAAGAGACAAGCACAAAACAAAAAGCAGTGAAACAATGTGTGCAGGAAGATGCCCACTTTAGACATTTCCAGAGGTCACAGCCCCAGGTGAGGGGATTTAGGCCAAGTGTTTGGTGCCAGGCTCTTTGCTTGAACTGGAGCTATAATACTATGAAAATGTGCTTCACCTGGAAAGAAGAGATTTTAGTCATAATTTCAGTCATAGTGGAGATTTTTAGAGATGGCACCATTGTTCTCTAGTTTGTATTAAAGTACTAAAAATATCTAATACATCTTCCAAGCCTCTGTTGTCTTTTTGGGTTTCCCTATTTAATATACTTCCTCTCAGGATTTCTGGGCAATCTTTCACTTGGGCACATAGCCGTTCTCGGTCTTTCCTCCTTTGCACGAGCAGATGGAGACCAGTGATTTAATATGTCTGGCTTTTTCCTTTATTCTCCAAATCTAAATCCCAAGTCACCATTCTTAAGAAAAGCCATTGTTTTTGTTTCAGTGTTGTTTATCATGAACAGGATGAAATCATTGCCTTTGTTCAGAGACGCATCCTGCACATAGGTCATTATAATTCACAGAATGACGGTGGCTGTTTTCTTCTGTGCCTCCTCTTTTCATGTATTTCTATGACTTTATAATTTAGTTCCAAAGTCTCTAATTATCAAAGAGGTTTATTCCCTTCAAATGCTTCTGATACATTTTAGTTTTTTGTTTACACCATGGTTTAATCAACTTGCCTCTGTCTCCTACTGTCTTTTTTTGACAATCAGGCCACTATTTATGAAACAAGGATCTTATGTACATGACTACGGTTGGGAGGAACACTACCTGTCATATGCAAATTGCCAGTTTTCATGATTCATCTTCCTCACTCACTATTTCCCTGGCAAAAAGCCGTTAACATCCTGCTAAGAAAGTAAACATTTCTGCGAATCATAAATTCTGGTTGTTTTTCTCGTTTCCTATGAAAGATTACTTAGGGGGAATGCTTTGTTAACATTTGGAATTCTATATAGGAATAAAGAATTAATGTATTGAAACTTTACTCTGGGTAGGTTTTAAAGATTCCATAGATTTTCCTCTTTCAAGTTGGCAAACCTCTTGTTTCCAGTGTCTCTGTGGTAAGTCTCAGAAAGATGGTAGTTATTATTTTATTGTTAATAAAACTCCCAGATTTGTGTACTTACCCTCATATTTACTCCAAATTAACAAACCCAACCCTACACTAGACAATTTGATTATATTAATAAATGATAGACATCGTAGAATCAGTACATTCCAAAATGCTTTCTTTTTTTTTCTTTTTAGAGACAGAATGACCCTCTGTAGACTGCTGTCCTGTCACAGCTCACAGCAACCTCCAACTCCTGGGCTTAGGCAATTCTCTTGCCTCAGCCTCCAGAGTAGCTGGAACCACAGGTGCCCACCACAACGTCTGTCTATTTTTTTGTTGCAGTTTAGCAGGGGCAGGTTTGAACCTGCCACCCTCAATAAATGGGGCTGGCGCCCTACTCATTGAGCCACAGGCGCTGCCCTGTACATCGTTTTTGACCAATCCTATTCCACACTTATTCACAGTTGGGTGCTTAATAAGTACAATAAGCCCCAAATATTCAACTATTTCTTAAGTTAGCCTCAAAATCTAACCAGGAAGCAAAGTGAAAACTAGGTGTGTCCTTGATTGTTTATTTTCTTAACACTTCCATATAAGCTCTTTTGTTTATTTTCTTTAGGCATCTTCCTGTAGAGCACTTTAATCATTTTCCGTTGGTCTATGAGTTCTGATTTAAATACTGCTGAAATTGACATGAAGGTTTTCATTTTCATATATTTAATACATTTTTTCTAACTGTAAGTATGATGATTCTAAAACTTTCATTTTTTCAACTGACCCGTTTATTTCAAATCTCTGAAGATTTTCATTACCATTGGGATTAACTCCCAAAGTAAACTCCAAGGTGGGACGCTCTGTGGCTTTCTATGGGGCAGTGGTTTATGACCAGTTAAGAGAACATCATGTTTGGGGGGCATTTAATATCCTAATTTTGGAAGCAATTATATGACCTCATAAAAGAGAACATTAAGAAGTCTGCAAATTTCTACCAAAGATTTAAAATTCTATTTCTAAATTTTCCTTGAAAGAAGATATATGCACTTAACAAAAATAAAGAGCAGCCCCAGGAATGGGACCCATTTTAATAGTCTGCAAGGATCACAGACATCGCATAAAAACAGAGCACTCATTATGATTCAAATGTAAATACCTTTTAATGTCTGCCCTACCTAATTTGGGTAGTTAATTTATACCTAATTAGAAATGATGAAAGCATAATTAGCATAATTGTCTTCCAGAAAACAAGTCTAGAAGAATGGACAAAGTCACTACTGTTGAATTATTGCTAACTGTATATTTTGTTTAATATTTTGAAATTGTTATTATTGACATTGATTTGGTTATTTTTCCTGTGATCTTTCCACTCTGAGAAAACTGAAAATGAAATGGAAACACATAAAAAAGAAACATTAAGCAGTCGTCGGATGGCCAGGCCGAAAGTCAGACTCAAGTTCAATTTATCACCACGTGATCAAGGTGATCAAGTCTAGCTTACAGCAACACTGAAAATTTTACCCAGAAAGCCAGAATTTCAGTTTAATAATAAGTTGTATTTAATTTTACTGTAAAAATTAGGCATATCTATTAACTTTAAAGGTATATTAACTTTTCCACAGAGCTTTCTAAGATATCACTGTTAACATAAAATCTATACCATATATTAAATGCATTTGTTTATGTATTCATTCACTTAATTTATATTTATTGTGATTCAAAATCTTGAACCAAGATTTTTATTTTAGGTAAAAAATAAAAATAAAAGACTTATAAATTCAAGTCTGCTCCACTAATATGGAAAGACTTATGTCTTTATACCTATGAGGTCTTCTCAGTTGAGAGTCTTTGATTTGGAAGAAAAAATTATACAGCTTAGTGTGATGAAAACACGACAGGCAACAGGAATGATTTGGTTAGCTACTTCCAGAACATTTTCAGACACCTGTCTCTGGTCATCTCTCAGGCCTTCTCTCTCTTCTGAGTTGGTCTTTTTCCCACAAGTTGCTTCTGTGTATTGACAAAGGTGATCCCGATAACCAAGGTTCTCATGAGCTTTATTGTGTGTTTATGATTTCAAGTGAGAGGATTCCTATCTCTTTATCTCAATCTCCATAAGTATAAACAAAAAGAACAATAAAACCAACCGGATAACAGAGTCATGTGATTGTTTTAAAAAATAGTAGAAAGCACCTACCCCGAAAGAAAGAGGCTCTGTAACGAAACAGGGAGGGAGAATTTCAGGCGGGAAGAGAAAACAAAAAAGGTTTGCTGTACTATACTTCTTGTCTTCCCAGAATTGAAAAAGATCTTCCCAGAACTGGAAAAGAAATTTCAACTGCTGAAAGTTACTAAATTTAAACGTGTTGATACTGATATTTCAGCAACTCACCTAGCCTCTGTTCACGTCGCCACAATTTTTAGATCAATTATACTGATGTTGACCTCTGATCATGTCCAAAACACCAGGCATGATCTTGACAGAAAACCAGACTCAAGGCTCAAAATTCTGTATTGTTTTTGTCAAGAGAAGGTACAGAAATATAAGGAACATAGTCCTTGATGGATCAAAATTTCAACGACTTAAGACTGAGAGGTTATATTTATAAATATTTCCTGGCTTATTGATATTAAATTAGGAAAAAACAGCTTTGTTATTTGAAAACAGGAATGGGTAATGATTCTTAACTCAGATGTTTCGTCTCTACTTATCTTAAACGGTCTTTTCAGGTGTATCCCTTTGGACCAAAACATGTCTATTTATTTTAGGACCTTAAATAAGAAGATTAGAATAGAATATATCAGAATAAGTAATGTGCAATTAAATTGTAAAATTTTTCAGCCAAGTCATTATAAATAGCATTATTAGGGAGGTGATCTGGGTCATAAAACACAAGTAACAATGCCTTGTATATAGATTTATAGCACAAAACAAATAAAACCAAGATTCTGAATTGTTAAATTGGAAACCATTCCTCCCTATCATTGACACACATGTTGGTCAATTACAAATCGTAATATCTGTCACTTGCAACGTCCACCAAGTTGACTACCAGGAATTTTTCCCAATACTTTAAGAAGCAATGAAATTATTTTTTTAATTAAGAATGTAAGCATATTCATATTCTTTAAAACTGCTAGAAAGTTGCATCCTGGATGACTTCTCATACTTTCTCTTTCTAATTCTCAAATAAACATTTACTTCTAAAGATTTAATTGCTAGCTTTTATCATCTGGTATCTAAGCAGGAACTAGAATCCAATGCAGTTTTCAAATGGAAGTATGATAATGAAAGGAACGATTACAAAATTATGGACAATTTAACAGAAGGAGAAAGAAAACCTCATATAAGATGCTGTGGCACTGAGAGACTAGGGAGGACAGAAGCTCATGGGCACCACCAGGGCGGGAGCATCTTGGGGCCAAACCCTGGCACTGGAGCCAGGTGGGTGCTGGAGCCCTGAAAAGCACTGGGGCATGTAGGGCTGACTGCCAAGTGTCCTGTCTGAACGGTATTTGTAAAAGGATAATTATTATCAAAGTGTGGAAAATCAAGAAGAAGCAGAGAATACACCAGCCCTGATATCTTGATGAAGCCTTCCAATGACTGACCTCCACAAGAAACCATAGAAGTGATCTGGGTGATCCGGGCACAGTGGCTCACACCTGTATCCTGCACTCTAGAAGGCTGAGGCGGGTGGATCACTTGAGGTCATGAGTGGAGACCAGCCTGAGCAAGAGTGAGACCATATCTCTACTGAAAATAGGAAAACTAGCTGGGCATCCTGGTGGGTACCTGTAGGCTCAGCTCCTTGGGAGGATGAGGCAAGAGAATTGCCTGAGCCCAAGACACTGAAATTGGGACTGAGGATACTGTGAGTGAGGAAGCCACAACACTCTATCCTGGGCCACAGTGAGATTCTGTCATAAAATAAACCAAAACCAAAAAAAATCAAAGAAAATACAACACCAAATTAAGCGAACTTGGAGTTATGGAACACCTGCTTCTTGTCATGATTTTGACATCGACTGGTCACCTTGGGGTTACTGGGTTTCAGTATACATAGCCTCCTATATATTTTTTTCTTTTTCATCTCTTTTACCCTTTCTATGGTTTATGTGGAAGTATATAAACAAAAAATCTTCCCAATGAATTACTTACACTAAATACTTTCAAGTTTGGGGAAAAGCTGTTACCTTCCTCACTAATAGAACCCCCCAAAATAATAGCACATGTGATGGGATTTGTAAATATTTGTTCAGTAAGAAAGAATGGATCAGATATTTCAAACATACAATTAAAGCCATTATTAGAATTACAAAACTAAAAAATATTTTAAAAGAATTGTTACCAAGCTAGTTAAAATGCTTTGGTATCTTTTATTTTAATTTAGAAGATAAATGCAAGTCATCATTTGCAAACTATATATAACAACATACAAGTAAGTTTGTAAGTTAAGAAATCTGACTCTCTTGTCTTTTTTTTTAAATAATGAAATACATAACTCTAGCTAATTATAAAATTAAAAAAGTTACTTCAGAGTAAATAATTCCAAATAAAAGATAGAGATGAATAAAGAGCTAAAATTTACGACAGAATATCTTTACACATACACAGATATTTTAAAATCAATGAATGATCAACTGACAGAGAAAATGTCAAACTCTAAGAAAGATCAGAAGAAAAGTAAAGCAGGGCATGGTTATAGAACTAAATTTTTGCCCTTTGGTTGCTTTTCCTGTACATTTTTAAAACATGTTGGGACTTTACAGAATGAAGGAATCTATTCAACAAGTAAAAATAAAACAAAACAAACAAAAAATATGCTAACTGCTGCAGTAAATGACACTCAAATCTCAGTGTCCTAACTTAACATAATAAAGATCTGTATCTTATTTAGCTTATCTCCAAAAGTGCTGAACATCAACTTTTTTCAAAAGTTTAAAACAGTCTTAAAGCATAGCACTAAATCAAGAGGAATAGTTCCACTATATCTAAACTGTCAGAGTTATTGGCAGGTTAAGTTTGCAGGGCTATTTTTTACTGTCTGTGTTCATTTTCAGAACTGTTTACCACCTTGTAGATAATCCAATATTAGTGTTGGAATGAACTTTGTGCACATTCTAGAACATTCCTCTCAATACATAGGAAAGGAAACCCTACCTGCAATGTTAGACTGAGCCAGGCTTGGAATATATATCTTTACAATTGCATGTTAGAGCTAATCTAGGCACTGCTGGAAATCCAAACACTAAAACCATATTGCCGAAAAAGTAGTAGTAATGAAATGATTGTGTAGATATCTTCCTACAGGAGTGGGCTCTGCTGTACTCACAGGGTATATTGGAATTCTCAAGATTACCACACTGGTTTGCATCCTCTGTACTATGGGAAAGCAACTACTGTCTATACTCTTGAGTTTCACAACAGACTCTATTGTGAATGGTACAGAATGTGAATTAGAAAGTCTCAGGCTTGAATTCTGATGCAAATGCTTATTGCCTAGTTTATTTAATTAGGCCAATTTTAAATCATGCTAGAGTCCAGTTTCTTAACACTGAGTAGCTGATAGTGCACTCTCACGTCTGTGGAGAGAATTTAATGACGAAATCCATCTAAAGCAGAGTTGCCAGATTTAGCAAATAAAACTACAGGATCTCCGGTTAAATTTGCATTTGAGATAAACAACAAATGCTTTTTTTTTTTTTTTGGTTTAAGTAGTGCATTACTTTTCTAGATTTGCCATATTAAATTACTGAAAATTGGGTACCTTAAAACACCAGAAACCTATTCTCTCACAGTTCAGGAGACAAAATCCCAAACTCAAGGCATTGGCAGCTTTTGTTTCCTCTGAGTCTGATGGAGAGTCCATCCCATGCCTCTGTCCTGGGATTTGGCCATCACTGTTAATTCTCAGTGTTTCTTGGATTGTAGCTGCTTCACTCTAAACTCTGTCTCCATGTTCACATCCTGTGTGTGTGTGTGTGTGTGTGTGTGTGTGTGTGATTTCCTCTTTATATAAGGACATTTGCCATTAGCTGCAAGGTCCTCTCTAAATCCAAGATGACTTCATCTTGAGAAACTTAATTACATTTGCAAAAACTTTAATAAAAAGGTTGCAGGGAGACCTTGGACATCTTTTTGGGGACAATAATTCAAGTCACTACAGGTATGGATTGAATGTGGAATAGTGTGCACGTGTGTGTACTTATATAGAATTCAATAATTTAAATTCCTATTTTCTTTGATAACTCAAGCCTAACATTCTTAACTCCAAGCATGAAATATAACATGAGTGAATAAACAGTTGTTTAGTTAAAAATTATTATATAGGATGTGTTTAAATAGCTGCATAGAATTCAAAATTATTAACTAAAAATTGATAAAGTTAGTGCCAAATACATTGGAATTTTCATGTTAATGTTTTATCAAACAAATAACATTTAAGTTTTGAGTAATTTATTATTCATATAATAAACATATTGTACTGCAGCTTCTAATTTTTTGACATGAAATATCTTGCTATAGTATGGATAGAAAGATTACACCTTTAAGTATTTTATAATTTAGCAATGAAACATGTGAATTTCCCCGTTTAAAATACCTACCATTCTGCTTAATCTGTTGTTTACTCTTACCTAAATGTAAGAAATAAATGAAACTGATAAGACAAATAATGACAGAAAGAAAGTAAAATTTAGTAATAAGGATGACCATTATGTCCTTTCATAGGACTTCATAAAGTGAATATTTTGTTATTAAAAAGAAAAGAAACATGAAAGAGAGATTGAGGGGCAGAGAAAGGAGATAACAGAGGTGGCAAGGTGTTCTTAATCCTCCAGATATTTTCCATGAATCTTAAAAATGTTTCTATTTCCTCTAAGATTTTCTCTCTGTAAGAGTTTTTGCTGAAAGGTGACTGGGACTTCCTCGACAAGGCAAAGTTCTTATTTAACTGCCTCATCCCACATTTGCTGGCCTGTTTCTGATCAAGAACATTAACTCATATTATCATCTTTACCCTGAACTAAAACTTGTTAGATTCTTCCTTGTATCTTATTAAAATACTAATTAATTTTTTATGTGTTCCTTGACTGACAAAACAGTGATGTCTTTCTCATTTTGTTCTCTGAAGCCTTTTTATAGACTCATTATTCATATGCCAAAGTATCATTGGCATTCTCTTGTACAACCAAGGATTTAATTTAAAATATCTCTGTATGGATATGCGTGATTCCTGTCAAAACATTAACAAGACCCAGATGCCGGCAAGGGTGAGAGGAGCTCAGATGGCATTGAACCAATAGATTAATGCAAAATAATTCATCATATTTTTAATAGAAATGAAAACTGAATATAAATAAGAAATCAGATTCTTCTGAGATTTAGATAATTTGAATCTTGGAATGCCTTAATACCAAGCGTAATGAAAAAAATGTTCCCTAATATATACATATATGTGTGTGTGAGTGTATGTATGCACACTACAAAGTTTTATGTATGTGTACTCATAGGTATCTATTATTTACATACTTAATATGTATAATACAGGATGTCCATGAAGTTTGTGTGCAATAAAAGACCTTTAAGGTTTTGGTTAGGGACAGCACTTCCTTGTTACCACTTTGCTTTGGTTTCCTTTGCACCCTATCTTTCCCAACACATGTTGTCCTTTTTTTTTCTCCTTCTTTCTGTTCTTTTTCCTTTCAAAATATGAAAGGAGTACAGATGTTTTGATACTTGGAAACACTATATGATGGTGAAGTTAGAGCAATATTCATTGTACCTGGTAGGTAAATTTTTACCCTTCACCCCCCCTCCATAGTTATTCTAATGACAGAAAACTATAAAGAAAAATTATGCGTGAAATTTGGCAACTTCAATGAAATAAAAATATTTATTGAAAATAGGAACTACCAAGTCCTCACTGAAGAACTATGTAATATAAATAATGTTGTGTCTATTAAATATGCTGAATTTGTAATTGAAAACTTTCCAACAATAAAACTGGCAGATCTAGATAGCTTTCCTAGAAAATATTATACGTTTACAGAAGAAATAATACTAATTTACACAAAGTAATCAGTGTCATCAAAAGTGCCACACATTTCAAAATGTGATAACTGATAACAAAGCAGAAATCTTGGGTTGTTGTCTCAAGTATATTTTGTATCTGAGATCATCCCTTTGCAAATACTTTGCAATACATTCAGTGTAACTCTGTATTTATAATGCATTTGTGAATTTTGACAAATACACTTTAACCCTACTGGGGATTTCCTGGATCCTGTTCAACACAGTTGTGATTATCCACTCCGCAAGAAACTATTTGATTGTGTAATGCAATGAATTCCAAGCACATGAATGCTCTGTTGATTTCTTAATTTACTTAGAACTTTGCTTTTACCACAAGGTGCTCTATAAAAGCAATTTTGTGCTTTTATATTATCAACACAAAAACAACTAATTTGTACTTTCAGTTTTAAATGGAATGAATTTTGGACTAAATTTGCAGAGCACTCATGATAATGACTCATGTTTTATCCTTAACATAACAAACTCCTGAAAGATTCTCTTTCCTCTGTGGATTGCATGAAAAAGATGTATAATGTCAGTATTAGAATTAACTGATTCTGTGGTTTAGATGTGCCCCTGGAAATTCATGTGTTGGAAAATTAATCCCGATGCAACAGTATTGAGGTGCAACTTATCAGTGGTGATTGAGTCATAAGGTCTGTGCTGCATGAGTGGATTGGTGTGGCTCTCCTGTAAGTGGGTTCCTGATAAAGGGGTGAGTTTGGCTCCCTTGCCTTGCTCTCTCTCTCAGTCACTCTTGCCCTTCTGCCTCCAGTCATGAGATAATGAAGGAAGAAGGCCCTCAACAGATGCCAACTCCCCACTTAGACTTTCCAGCCTCCAGAACTGTAGGAAATAAATCCTTTTTCTTTATCAATTACCAAATTTGTGGTATTTTTTTATAACAGTATGAAACAAACAAAGGCAACAGATATATCTGAAGTATCCAATAACATCAATTTAAAAACATAATTTAACTTCCTGCAAATCTTTTTCTCTGATAATTGAGAAAACACACAACCTTTTCCAAAATTTACACATCATATAAGATAATCTGGAGTGAAATGTTGGATTAAAAAGTGCAGTTAAACTTAATTTAAAACAATAGGCATTCAATCAGCATGAAAAGCCCTGCTCCATGGTTTTATGAGTAAAAACAACCATATGGGTGAAATTTTAATCTTGAGGAATTAACTTCTTAGTATTCATTAATTTTAATGTTTTAAGTAAACACTGAGGCAGATTGATGCTTGCTGTTTTCCATGTGATCAAAGATACCACTGTTGGCCTCTATGATGGACAGTAAATGACAATAAATGTGCTACACATCTATGGGTTTTAATTATCAATTTCATTGATAATTAATGTATTATCAATTTCATTGAGAAATATAAATATTATAATTAATGTTTTTTATTTTATTTCATTGTTGCTAAAAGTATTTACTTATGGTGTTACTAAAATGCAATAAATAGACTGGGCCTGGTAGCTCATGCCTGTAATTGTAGCACTCTGGGAGGTCAAGGCAGGCAAATTGCTTAAGCTTTAAAATTTAACACCAGCCTGAGCAAGAGCAAGAGCAACCTTGTCTTTACTAAAATAGAAAAACTAGCTGGATGTGGTGGCACATGCCTGTAGTCTCAGCTATTTGGGAGGATGAGGCAAGAGGATTGCTTGTGCCCCAGAGTATGAAGTTGCTGTGGGCTAAGATGATATTGTGGTACTCAACCTAAAGTGACAGAGTGAGATTCTGTCTTAAAAAAAAAAAAAAATATATATATATATATATATATACACACACACACACACACACATATATGTATATCTGTGTGTACACACATACACACACACACACACACACACACATATATATATATGGCAAAGTCACCATAGCATTATATTCAGACTATTCTCTAGTCCATGGTCATCAACATTTTCTGTAAAGGGTCAGATATTTTAAATTTTGCAGGCAACACAATCTCTGTCACAACTATTAAACTCTGCCACAGCAGTTGCTACAGACTGTACAGATTCTTCTCAACTTACAGTGGGGTTATGCACTGATAAACCCAATATAAGTTGAAAATATTATAAGTAAAAAATGCATCTAATATGCCTGATCTACCAAACATCATAGTTTAATCTGTGCTCAGAAGACGTGTATTAGCCTACATTTGGTTGAAATCATCTAACATAGACTGCTTTTATAATTAATTATTGAATATTTCATGTAATTTATTTATTGAATACTGTACTGAAAGTGAAAAAGAGAATGGTTGTATAGACACCCAAATTATAATATCTACTAAAAATGTATTGCTTTTGTACCATCACAAAATCAAAAAATTATAAATTAAATCATTATGACATTAGGATTATCTGTATATAAAAGAAAAAGCATAGCTGTGTTCAAATAAAATGTTATTTATGGACTAAATAGTCTTCCTTTGATTCTTTTTTCCAGCATTTAGAAAGACAAAGGTCACTCTTGGTTTGCAGTGGCCATAGTCTAGCCTATCCAAGCAGCTGTAACAGGACACCATCGATGGAGTGGTTTCTAAACAAGATAAGTTTATTCCTCACAGTTCTGAAGGCTGTGAAGTCCCAGATGAAGACTGCACAGATTATGTGTTTGGTGAGGCCCTGCTTCTTAGATCACCATCTGTGTCCTTTGGGGGCCCCTGTATCAGGACACTAACCCATTCATGAGGATTCTGACCTCAAGACTTAAGCACCATGGAAAGTCCCCACCTCCACCTCCAAGTAGCATTATACAGTGGATTAGGTTTCCCCATATGAATTCTGAGGTGACTTAAATATTTAGTCTTTAGTAAAAATCGTAACAAAATGAACTTGGGTCATCGATGGTAATTTGGTGGACTTTTCTCCATGGATTCTTTGGAGTATAGTTCTATTTTCTCAGCTGTGCTATCTTAAGTACATTTTGATGGATAGTAATAACAGGCAAAAGTTGACAGCATTGTCTAAGGGGGATTTTGTGAGATGGCAACTATTTTGGAATCCTGGACAATAAAGTCTGCAGGTTTCAGGGAAGTGGCCCTCAGGACCTAGCTCTTTGGGGATGTCAGGAGGCCATAAAAGGACATCCACACAATGCCTGGTACTGTCCCAGTGGGCACGAGTAAGAAAGATGTTTCTCCCCTGAGTTTTCTAGGAAGGGGATTTGGACAAGGCAGAGATGCAGCAGGTGAGGGAGAGTCGGGCCATCTGGGCTATGTCCAGTGGTTTCTGCTGCTAATGAAACATTTCATTTAACCTTTTCTTATTTCTTAGAAGCACCAAGGGTATTTCCATCTCAGATGCTTCTGCTGTCTGGACAGTGGACATGGGCAGAAGTCTATTTCCCTTGAAGTTCTCCCAGCTCGCTCCATGCATTTTATTATTACTTCTGACCTACTTCTGCACTATATAATTATTGTGCACCATGTTATACTCATTTACTTCATGCCAATCTCACAATGAGACTGAGCTGTTTAAAGTGATGACCATTATTTATTTACCTCTGTAACTCCAGGACCTGGGGCCGTGTTTGAGGACTCCATGCATATCAGTTGGGCATAACTCAATTGTAGTGCACAGATAGGATTTTTCATTTTGCCTTTGTCACTCAATAATTCATTATAAGAAACTCATTTTGTTTGACCATCTTTATAACTATTATTTTAATGGCTACATAAAAGTTCCATCATGTTTGTGTGTCATAATTTGCTATATTATTTTCACTTTGCATATTGATATGTTCTTCACAGTTTTCCTATTAATTAAAGTTTAATTAGATATTGCATTATAGTTTTGAATTTTGAAAGCTTGAAGTCCTGACTTGGATTTCTCATTTATGTCAAAAATCTTTATAATGGAGTTTGACTACCTTTCCATAAAAACATTTTTATTGATCAAACTAACATTTAATAATATAAAAAAATACATCTTAACAAATGCTATGTAACACAAACAAACATATAATGGCATGTCAATATGAAATGTATTAGTTCTAGATATAAATGTTTAATTATATACTGGAATATAGATAGGCTTAGAATTTAAATTGAGAAAAAAGACTACATTTAAGTTGAAATATTCTGAAACAAGGTTGTAATACCTGTTACTAAGCAAAACCTAGCCTCAGAGATATGAAAGATTCAATAAGATTTGGTACACAGACTGCAAATAATTACAACCTGGGAATATAAGGGACAGCTGAGGGGCACATAATTTACTCTACAATAATTCATTTAATCTTTCCAGAACGGAATAGAAATTCAAATTATTTGTTTAATTATATGCTTTCTATACCTAGCAGTGTGTTTGCTTTTTCTAGAATTTTGAACATACTGGTATCCAGTATGTAAAATGTTTTGGCTCATTCACTGTATTCTAGGAGTTATGGTAAAAGCATATATATATTTTTCCCCTATGTCACCAATTTTAATGATGGTCAAATTCTTTACATGGTACAGGCCAAAAGTTGGATTCAATTTTCTTACAAAAATTCTTATCTTAATTTATGGCCTTCCTATACTCACACGCTATTGTCGAAAATTGTCCCAGAGTAAAGAAACAAGATCTGACCTCTTTCTTATTTGTCAGAATACTTAACTCAAAATCTTGCATTTAGTAGGGCATATTTATACACAAATGAAATTGATAAGGACTGAATTTAGAGCAGCAAATAAGAATTCTGCTCACCAACTCATAAATTCCGTTTTAGAAACGTTTCACTAAAGAATAATCAGTCCCACTGAGTGATCTTGATTTCCTGCAAGCGTGGAAACATAAACTCTTCCGGGCTGGCCCCCGAAGGATGCGGCAGCACTCATTTATTCATATCATCATTCAAGTGATTCAGAAGATTCTTGTGCTTTTTCATTTTATTATAATTTTTAAAAATCTATCGAAAATTGTAGCTCTTGAGATGCCCAAATATGTGTACATACCCACATTTCACAAATGCACACATTAGCAAAAAGAAAAAAAAAAGAAATCAACCAGCACCATGTCAAATTACAAGGGTTAAAATGTGGAGTTCTAAAATTTCCTACTGTGTGATCTCATTTGATTTTTTTTTAATTCCAATTCTTTCATTTGGCAAATACGGATGCTAGGAATTGATTTGCAGAGCTATTGTGAAGATTGAGTAAGAGAACATAGATAACACATATAATAACCAAGTGGGTTGTTATGTATTTTGTACCTAATGAATGACTAGGATAAAATTAATTGAGAAGTTGAATGGATTCTGAACACTGAAATTTGAAAATACTGTTAGGATACAAAGAACCAGGGATAACATCAGGCAGCATTTGACGCTTGACTTTGTAAGCCTCTCTAACTCTCTCACATGGTCAGAGAGTCTTAGTTGGCAAATCTCCATCATTATGGACCTAAAAGCATGAAGTCTTCCATTCAAGGCCCTGTGAGTTTAATGATTAGCCGTGCAGCCTTGGACAGGCCATTCAGTTCAGGCACTTGTAATATCAATGGACTTACTGATAAAATGGTAATAAAGGCACCTATTTGTCTTATCTTACATTTATTTTGAGAAATACATAGGATAATGTATCAAAAGCCCTTTGCAAATGACTACATTGGATCCAGAAAAAATATTAAAGCAGAACATTTATGGAGCCCTAGAGCAGCCACCTGATTGTCTTTGTTCACAAAAAGTCCTCCTGCCCCCTTCTCTACCCTGCAGAAGAGCTTCCAGCATTTGACTGACTGTGTATATTATACTCCTAAGGGTCGTCCTGACAGTCACTTAACGTGCAGCTGGAAACTGACATTAAGGGAAAGACTGGTTACTGCCTGAGACACTCATGATGCTTCAGGTCTCACCACTACCCCGTAGGCTGAGAGTGGCAGGTGCCACCGCTCTGGAGCCACCACTTGGTGCTGCAGCTGTCTCTGTGCTGAAAGCCTTTTGTTCTTATTACATGGCTGTCAAGGGTGGTGGCAGGCAGAATCTCCTAATGAAATAAATTGGTGTCAGAACTTCCCCAAAGATTTGTAAGTTTCCCAACAACCACGTCATCTTGTTGCAGAAGCCATAGGCCTCTGGTAGTCCTCTTTCAAGGTGTCACATTCTTTAAGCCATTTTGTGGTGATCTTCTGGGCCAGGGCTTCTTTTTAAAGAGACAGTGTCATCTTATCAGAACAGGAGTCAGGCCTGTGTCTAACAAATTAATCAAATATGTACCGGATGTGGCGAGTTCAAACCCAACCCTGGCCAAAAACAGCAAAAAAATAAAATATACATCAAATATGACAGGAAGGAAAGTCCTGGGCTCAGTTAAGTTATACAGTGACATAGGCCTAGTATATAAAGACAATTCCACAAATACAAGATAACAGAAAACAGGTAATGATTACTACCAAGAGATAGGTATGTATTTTATCTTTGGGGCGTGTGTGTGTGTGTGTATATGTGTATACATATGTATACATATACATATATATTACAGTTTTTTTTAATGGTAGAGAGAATTTTAATTGTTATTATTTAATAAATAGTAAGGTTGTTTTGTTTTGTTTTGTTTTGTAGAGACAGAGACTCATTCTATAGCCCTTGGTAGAGTGCTGTGGTGTCACACAGCTCACAGCAACCTCCAACTCCTGGGCTTAGAAGATTCTCTTGCCTCAGCCTCCTGAGTAGCTGGGACTACAGGTGCCCACCGCAACATCCAGCTATTTTTTTGTTGCAATTTAGCTGGAGCCGAGTTTGAACCCACCACCCTCAGTATATGGGGCCAGCACCCTACTCACTGAGCACAGACACCAGCCAATACTAAGGGTTTTTGACAAATGTTTTCCAGTGACTGTCAAGAACCATGGTACAGCTCTCTGTATTGGTGAATGACAAACAGAACAGAAATGGCACCTGCTGCCTTAAAACTTACATTCTTGAGAGAAAGTATAAATTTTTATATATGTTCATACACACACATATATGTGAAAGTGTATAAAGGTGAGTACATTTTTGATAAAGTCATGACCCCCTCCAACTAAGTTTATAAAAACATACATAGACAATCCTCTCCAGGCGTCCTCAAATTACAGCCCATGGGCCACATGCAGCCCACCTAGGACATTTATCCAGCCCGCCAGATGTTCTTGCCACTGCTGCCTGTCCTGCTTAGCAGCTGACTCATCCTGGAGCCTGCAGTCTGGACCTCCAGTGGTATGAGGGACAGTGAACTGGCCTCCTGTTTAAAAAGTTTGAGGACCCTTGCTCTAAGCAGAGACAATTAAATCCCTAATTTGGGCTAAATAGATATTTATGGTCCAATTCTAGGAGCAGATTCTAGAGATTGGTCTTTATTTATCTATTTTTCTGAGTTTCTCATTGCTCTTCCCAAGGAAGCAATAGTCCTGTTTTACTATAAGAGCCTAGGAGGAAGCTCACTGCACTGAAGACTTCCAGAGTTTTTTGATTATGATAAACTCAAAAAAAAAAGTGACTTAAAAATCAGATATTCTAAGATACCACTAGGCTTCTGGGCAGGAGTGGGATTTGGAGCTATTGGAGTTTATGTGGTGGGGAAAAGTATACCTGGAGTGGAGATAATAGGAACAGCCCTTTACAAGCCCTCCCAGACATTGCTTTATTATCTGGTCAAATACATCCTCCTCCTGACACATCCAGTCATCACACCCACCCAGCGCTTCAGGAGACTGCAGTGGTTTCTGAATTCTCAGGTAGAATCAAGACTCTGCAGAAGGACAGTAGGTTTAGGCAACTTTGTTGCACTCTTCCTTCTGGACAACAATTGGAGGCCAGGTGGTACATAGAAATGTCCAGGAGTACAGAGCTGTGTACAGCAGATTAAGTAAATTCATCAAGATTTAACTTTCTTCTCTTTCCATATCCAGGTATAATTTCATCTGGTTTGGCTTTATGTTAAGGAAAGACCTTGAAGTAGACTTCAAAGATTAATTAGCTTAAAAAATTAAAATAAACAGAGGAAGAGGAAGAAAAAGAGAGTTGTGGGGAGACAGAGGGATGGTGAGAAGCAGAGAGATAAAACTAGACCCACACAATCGGAACTCTGGGCAACTTGCGTTGAGGGGATGTTGTATGCACAGAATGAAGCCAAGCATAGAAAACTCTCTGGTATATTGTAAGTACTCAGTAAATATTGTCCAGGTGAACCTTAATTTAATGAATATCTGTACATGTATAAAAATATCTTTTCTTCTAATTCAGTGTAATTTACAATGTAGATATAAGAAACACGTATATATTTGCATTGTGTATATATTTTTATATGTGTGTGTGTATATATATATAAAGAAACACGTATATATTTGCATTGTGTATATATTTTTATGTGTGTGTGTGTGTGTGTGTGTGTATATACACACACATACTAGGAAATAATAGGTAATGACCACTGAACCTTCAGAACCAACCAAGACAGAAAGCCATGAACTACAGCCAGTATATCTTCCAGCTCTGTTCAATCAGGGTGGGATCACTGTAGCTCATTTTTCTATCAATATATGTTCTAGTTATTTTATGCTTAAAACTTTTAAGTGGAGTAGAATAACAATTATAAATTTTATAATCATATAGCCTTGATTTTAATTCTGGGTCACCTGTTTCCTGTCTGTGTCACTGTAACAAGTTGCTCTTCTAAATGGATTTTTTCAATGACAAAATGTGGGCAGGTTATACACCTGGTCAGGTCAGTGAGAGGACTCATTCTGAGGACAGAGCGTAGTGACTGGCATGTGGCAGTTCCCACATAAACATAAACACATTCGTGAACATATACAGGTAACGAACAAGGAGTTGTAAGGTCTGCCTCTACTTTTCTCATTTACTGTGGTCCCGTTGATTTGCGTAAACTTATGAAGCCACACGCCCAGATGCAGACTAAGGATGTCTAAGTGCCTTTACTTTCATCAGCATCTGCCCAGGGATTTGTTAGTGATGCCATTCTAGTAAGGCCTGAATTTCATGCATCCTAATGCAGTTCAGAAGGATACAGCAGAAAGTTGATAACATTTTCTTCAACAGGGATTCAGTTTTGAGTCTCGTAAGAGACAGATTGAGATGAGTTGCTTCCTACTCTCGGTAATTGTGCTCCTGTTACACACTCAGTCATTTTCAATCAAGTCGTTCATCTTCACCACATTGTGGGAGGTTCCTGAACACAGTAGTCCTGAGATGTGACCCTTACGTTAGCGCCCCTGTGTTCACATTCCAGCACTGCTGGGTAATAGAATAGCTCTGGTGCGTTCTGTTAATTTGAACACGCAGTTTTTAAAAATAAATCCCCCCCTGTCTTTTTCTCCCCCAGCTTAGTTTAGATCCCTTATCTCTGTCTATCTCCGTCCTGTTCCACTTCCCTTTAAACACTTCCACAGTAGCATCATGCTCCTTGGTTCCAGCTCCCCGGTGGGCAGTGAGGTCCTGGAGGGGCTGGCTGTATCTTCTGTATTATCTCAGAGGAGACACTCGGTGAGTTGAATGAGTGAGTGACTGCACCTTAAACTTGAGAACAGGAATAGGACATATCACAATAGCTGCAGTTAGAGTAGTATAAATTATAGAAATGCTATCAATAATAACTGAAACGATGGACAATGTTAATCACTTAAAATTTGTGGGTGGCGCCTGTGGCTCAAAAGGGTAGGGCACCATCCTCATATGCTAGAGGTGGCAGGTTCAAACCCAGCCCCAGGGGGGAAAATAATAAAATTTGGCAGGTGCCATTCTAAGGACTTCATGTTTATTGAATCATTTTCTCATTGCAACAGAATATGAGGTATTTACATTTCCCCACCTTTTTTAGATGAGAAATGTCAGGTAAAGGAAACTTTATGACCTTCCCAGGATCACACAGCTAGTGAGTGCTGAAAGAAGCATCCAAATTTAGGCAGCCCCAGTTCTCTCAAGACTCTAAAATTTCCAAAGTCCATATATAGCAGCATATAAATATTTAAATTTCTTGACTTCAATTTTCTCTGAGGAGGAGGCTGGACCCTGTCATTTCTGAGACACAGCCTAATCGTAATTTCTCGACTGGGTCTTTGATCCTTTATTTGAGACTCTGTTGTCCTTCGTGGCCACCTTGGCCCATCTCCTGTTTTCTCTTTTCATAACATCACCTCTGCCGTCAGGTCCTTGGCCTCCCCGTGTTCAGATACCTTCAGAGTACACCTGGGCTGCTGGTAACCTTCCTGTAATCTTTGGGAATCCTCCCATACCTGCTCCTTCCCTAGCCTGAGGGGAAATCAGCTATACTCAGGGGAGTAATTAGCTGCTGATTACTGCTGATCTATTAATTGAGAATTACTGTAGCCCCTATTTAGAGTGATCTGACTAATGAAATAACAGTATCTTTAATCAAGGATTCAGCGATGTTTCTAGCTAGAGGGTGGAATTTGGTTATTTTTACTGGTGAAAATACTGCCCCCCATAACATTCAGTGGATGTTGCTCCACATTCAAACTCCTGAGCCCCAAGACAACAGCAACTGGATCTGTCTTCACCTCCCTGCAGGTGCTTAGTGGGCTTCACGTGGAGTCCCTACTGTCTGGCTCATTGCCTCACGTGGAATAGAAACTCAACATTATAGAGGCAGAATAAATAAATGGATTGCTCTGAGCTTCAGTTAGATTTGATACAAAGAGGTTAATAATAGAAACTGTGTTGGATTATCAAGAATTTTTTAAAAAACTGTAATATAGTAAGATTGGTTGTGGTTAATACATAATGAGAGGGTAGTAAAGAGGAAGTGGTCTTCATATCATGTCATGATTTACTTTAGAAATGAATTCTTCTGCTTGTGAATGACGAACAATTAATGAGAGAATAATAAATGACCGGATTATTGAATGGACAGCAGAATAAGTTGGGGATAGCCTGTAAACTTGATCTGTATTATTCCTACCAAAACTGAGTACAGCACAACTTCTGCTTCTCTTTATTAATGAAATTTATCACTTATTTTCATTGAGTTCTGATGTGAACAGTACATCACTTCTTTAATTCCCATTCTGCCTTAAGGGAGCATACTGTATATCATACCTCATGCCCCACCCCAAGGCATTTATAATTCCAATTTTACAGTGAAAGCAGGTATTTATAGGGAAAGTACTGAATGGAGACATGTGATGTGCTGTTTACATCTACTTACGGATAGACAAGAAGCTAGGGCGGTGGGTACTGTAGAGGGGTTGCTTTATTCTTCACTTCAACCTCCTTCTAGTTGAAGAAGTTAAAAAGTTAAAAATAATGTTTCACAGACTACCTTTGACCTGGCTTACAGACATAAAATAGGCTCTACAACTAAATAGACTTGTGTGACATTTGGTGACCAGACATTGGAAAATGACAGCATCCCAAAACAATTTTATTTTTTTGATACCAAGAAAAAAAAATCACAGAAATGTGAAATTTCACGTGGCTTTCCCCCAGTGTTCATTCTCTTCCTGCCTGAGGACAGGAGGCATTAGGAGACTTCAGTGTCAAAGTGACTTTTTAACTCTTGAGTAGGAGCTCTAGTTGTGAGTTGTGATTGTCTTAGAAGTAGTGGCTTTCTGGGGGAGGTGTCACTTCTACATATGCACAGGAGTCATTCCTGGACATCCAGCCTGTAAATGACTCTTTCCAGCTCAATTTTCTCTATTAAATCACTTCCTACTTCGAAGACCATGAGTGATTTTTCTTTCTTGTACTGAACCCTAACCAAAACAGAGAATATTACGCCCATCTAACAGATGCCAAACCTATGGTTCTAAGAAATTGACAAACTTTTCAAATAACCACGTGGAAGTGATTTGAAGAAGCACCATCTAAAAATAGATTGGTCTGGCTCCTTACTCTAGGAAATTCTTCTATGCACCTATGTCAAAGCAGTATTCTGATTGCCCTTCATTCCCTCATAAGAGATAGGTAAGTATATGTATGTAGATCTTCTGTGCAGAAATTATTAACAAAATCTTAGGAAACCGCGGAAACTGTCATGTTGAACTTGAATATAAAACAAACGTTCTGTACCTAAGCCTAGTGAACTTGCCTGCCTCTCCTCCCCTTCTCTTGCTTCCCATTAGTACCTAGAATGGCCCCACATCATTGCTAGATTCTCACTATTCTCACTATTGTGTATGCCGAATGGATGGATTATGTGTACTGTTGTGGACATATAACATCTGTACCTGGACCTAGCGTCAAGCCTTTCTAGGGCAAGGCATTCCCATGCTTGCTCTACAAGAGTCCCCACCCTTTGAAGAGTTCATACATCCATTATATCATGACATCCACAAGACATGTGTTTCCATGACAATCGTAATTTTAATTCAATGGCTTAATAATCATTTACTCAAACAGCCAGAACTTACTTAAACATTCCATTTTTTTATTTTTATTTTTAATAATATCAGGAAAACTATGAATGTTTTTAATATACTCTGTTTTCCACCTTTAACTCTTTCCCTTTATGGTAGAATTCTATGAAATTTTTCAGGCCAGAATGTGACTTATAATTATTTAAAAATTAAATTATTTACCTTATTCCCTATTATCTAACTTTACAATGGCTCTATGATGAAGAGAGAAAATATGTTCATCTCTAAATTATATAACTCTATTGAAAATCTTCTCCATAAGACTCTTTCCCCCATTGTAGGCTAGGGTAAGAGATATTGAAATAAAAATACTCCTTCCCCCCCTAAATAAAGTCAGTGAAGGTAAGATCTCTATTACCAAGAGACTGTATTACAAATTTATAATTCATTCTTAATCACAAAAGTTTTTTAAAAAAATTAATAGCTAGTTATTTTTCATTCTTTCAGAAGTTACTAAATTTTCTATACAAAAATTGTATATTGCTGTGTTTATTATAAGATCCCATCTTTTCATCTTGATACAACAAACCATTGGCTTTGAGAAGGACTGTGTAGACCAAGGTGGTTGGTCAGGTTAATGGAGGCAGGATGTGGGTATAGGACGGAAGTGGGTGGTTGCTTTGGGCATTTATTGTTTCTATTTGTGACATCAAAAATGAAAATAAACATGTAGGTAGGTTACAAAATTTACCCAGCATGGCACCAGTAATGACTTAAAAAATTAGAATCTTAAGTCCACGATTTTTCCACCATAACAATATTCTTACAACAAGGAAGACATAAAGTCACACACACAGGCACACACAGAGCACAAGCTATTTATTTTAAAAGTAAAGATTTCCCATGGCTGTATTCAAATGTGTTGCTGGGTGTTTAACATGAGGCCTGCAAGCCTAGAGACATGACGTGTGTTTGGGGTAGAGAGGAAGCAGGGTTAGGTGGTTAATCTGGTCGAAGATTCAGCTTTCAGACTGCTTCTAACATCTCAACATTATAACCTTAACAACCAACATTAGGAATGTTGAAAAGATGCTCCATCTGCAGAATTCGCCCCAGGAGGGACTGTCTGCAGCACACCATCTCTCAGGAGGGACCGTTTCCTCGCAGCCCAGTTTCTCTCAGGAGGGACCGTTTCCGCAGCCCACCTCCTCTCAGGCCGGTGCAGTTGGTAGCTGAGTGTCTGGGCTTCATGTGCTTGCAGTTGTTTTCTCTGAACCCCAAATAATACCAGGAGCAAACCTTATGGAGATCCTTTCATTCTAACGGGCCTTGTATCTGGTTTATCAGGCCAGTTTAATCCCCAGGGAGTTCTATCTGAGTTCAATTTCATAAAACACAAGGGCACACTTTCTGCCCCCAATTCTGCCAGGATCAGGAGGGAAATGGTGATGAGGTAGCATTCTAGTGAAACAGCAAATCTACCAAAAGCTGGGGGTGGAGTCAACACAGGGGAGGGAGGGAGAGCAGGCAGAGCACAGTTCTCAGAGCACTGGAATCTGGCTTTGTCTGTGCCCGAGGAGGAGAGAAATTAGTTGTGGAGAGGAGGGCTTACCCGAAGACAGTGAGGAATGTGATGACTATGAACCTTTGCGGTCCATTAGGGGCAGGTGGGGCAGACAAAGTCTAGTTCCCAAGAGGTACCGGGCAGGGGATGGGGGGGAAGACACTTTATTTTTTTCTTCCTTTGTTTTCTGTTCTTTTCTTTCTTGTACTTTGATGTTTTCATCTCTTTTTCCCTTTCATTTGATTTTTTAGCTACTGAAAAACTCACTTCTTAATTTCAACTGGTTTAGAAATATTTCTGGTGATATGGATTTGGTATTCCACAGCCCAAACATAATCAGAAAGTTATTTGGTTCTGATCACTGTTGATTTTAAACTCCAATTTGCATTTTTAAAAATTTAATTATATCTGATGCCTCTGCCTTCGTCTTTATTTTGCTCTGTTGCAATCTAAGCAAATAACCACCCCCTTCCTGAACACGGTGAAATCTAAGTGTGATCTCAAACATAGACAAAGGGATTTGGACAAAGCCATTGCAACGTATCACTCTGGGACGAAGAATGGAGGGGACGAAAAAATCACGAAAGGCAGACGTGAGACGCCGTTTTCCCAGTCCTAGGAATTTCAGGGTTTGAAAGTGAAAGCTAGCAAGCACTTACAGACTGTCTCTGTGAAAAGGAAACGCACTAGGGAGAATGACTTCATCCTGGGTATCTCACGAGCTCATTTTAGGAGAGCGACAGTTGCAAGTTCACTTTGCACTAATTGCCTTCTCTGATCAAACTCTCACGTCTCTAACCCTGACAGTCTGTCTCTGGTCAGGTTTCTATCTACATCCGTATTCCGCAGCTCTGACAAAAAGCGCATCTGTGCTCAGTGGTTAAGGTTGCCTCTGAGAGGAGTGAGTATCACACGACGGCATCTGCATTTTGAATCATTATTTCTTCCAAAAGACAGATCTCGCCTTCTTGGATATTGGACTGTGCTTGGATCCTATGCCTTCCCTCTCAAAAGACTCATAATTATTTTGTGTCCAAAGAAAAAAATATATAAACTGTTATGGAAATGATCAGAGATAAAGCAAGGTCTGGGCTGGCATCAACAGAGAATTTTTAAGCGGTCTGATAAGTATCAGTTTTCTCTCCTATCCCCAGTAAGTCAGTCATGGGTTTGAATCTCGACTTGCTTTCTGAATAGGCAAATTTATCTTTTTATTTTTATCAGACTTGCTCTTCCCTCCATCTTCCCCTTTTTACTTTTGGGTAACGTGACTGCCTTGCCAGCTAGACCGTGCGTGGTCTGAGAAGAGAGAGTGTCCTAATCACTTTGTACCCTGTCACCTAGCCCAATGCCTATTCAAGAGTAACATGTGATACATGTTTCCTAAATGAACAAATCTATTCTATCAAGTTCCTCCCATTCATTTTCAGACAGGTGAGAAAGGTATTGACCCAATTCCTCAATAGTATTGAGTGTTTCCTTCTCTCCACGTTCCAGTTCACCATTCCCAGGAAACACTGCTTTGGGAATGCATGAACAGATCTTCAAAGAGAAGAACTCCATCCTACTCTCCACTTTTGAAGGGCAAAATGTGAGTGGACAAATGTAACTTCCTCGTTTGAATTAGGAAAATCAAGAAAGAAAGTTGGTTTGGGTAAGAAAGTTAGTTTGCTCTTCTAAAACTTAAAATAACAGCACAATTTGTAGGTAGTTCTGATTATAGCTATAGGGTGTCAAGTATCACAAACAGGACTGATTTTCCAAAACTATGGTAATCTGGCCCCAGAATTATAGGTCTTTATTTAGCATAAAAAAGAGATGATGTAATTACCTCTCATAGTGTTTGTTGTCAACTTCAAATTTTATTTCCAGCAAAATGCTGTGTACTTCATCTTAATTGCATGATTCTTCCCCCTTATTTGTGTGATCCCTGACCCTAACACAGTTAGCCACCAAAGCTGTTATTCACACTCTTTTGCACTTTTTGTTTTAAATATAGATTACAGGCTCCAAATGAGCCAGTAATCTTCTCTAAAGCCAAAGATATATCCAATTGATCTTGAAATCTTCGAGGTAGCAGTTTTTAAGGGGAAGGGGGTTCAGCAAGGCTTCACAGAAAAAGAGTTGCTGAGACTTTAGAATCAGCATACGGTTCTCAAACTGCATAAGAAATTTAGGACACTTTTGGAAGAGAAATAAACTTTTGTAGCTCCAAGTATAAAAAGGAAAGTATATGTGTTCTTGAAAGTCTAAGTAAGTGAAGTGGCCGGAGTGTAGGGACATGGAGTATAGATACAAATGAGTTTGATTATAGAGGTGCCTACAGGGAACAGACCACAGGATTTCAGGGACACACTGCAGACTTTCAATTATGTAAGAATGAAGAATAGAGAGGCTATTTTCTGCTTTCAGATGTAGAAAAAAAAAATGAATCCTCTATCGTTTCACATATAGCTAATATTAATAGAAATATGCAAGTTTCTAAACATAGATTTTTTTTTTTTAAGTCAGAGTTTCACTTTGCCAGCCTCTGTAGAGTGACATCACAGCCTGCAGTAACCTCAAACTCAGGCTCAAGCTGTTCTCTTGCCTCAGTCTCTCAAGTAGCTGGGAATAAAGGTGCCTGCCACAACGCTCAGCCATTTTTAGAAAACAGTTTGATACCCGCGTGCTCAATTAGCTTCACCAAATCTCCACACCTGAGCTAGACTGCACTTAGCTGACTGGACACCCATAACATAGCCATAGACCCACAGAATCAATTGAACTCTTTGACGAATCATTGGAAGAACTGAGTATGAGTTCAAGGACCCAGGCTTTAGGAGCTGCTCTGCTGACAAGTATAAGTTGAAAGCATCATTTACTCCACACAGAGGTCATAAAATTGCAAAGAAGGTACCAGGTTTATATTGGTGGCATAAATAAAATATCATTTTGTAATACTTAAAAACTGAGAGATTAAACACCAACTACCTAATATCAGGCATCTCTTGGAAAAAGTCATGGTAAGTCTACAGTGGGTTCACCTAAGGCAATACTACGCAGGAACTGAGAAGGCCCTGCCCACTGAGATGGGGGCACAGACGCACTGAATTGCCACAGTTCTCTCTACTTCCTGTTGAGAATGTGATCTAAGGCCAAGTGGCGGTTATAATTTATCATCACTGATGCATTTTGATTTTCTCAGAGTTAAAAGTGAAATACTTATTGAACTTGACTCTCCATTAAATGACAGTTCTAAGTATGCTGCATACTATGTATTTCAAGAAAATATGACTGTATATATATATATGTGTGTGTGTGTGTATGTGTGTGTGTGTGTGTGTGTATGTGTGTGTGTGTTGAAATGAGAACTATTTCTCTGGTTTCAACATGGAAATCAAGTGCTCATGAACTCATGAGTAAACCTGAGATGAAATTATGAGCCCAACCCTGATTCATTCCTGTCCTCCCTAGCTCTCTGTTGAGAATTACTAGAGCATAAACTATCTGGGTATCAGTCTTCTCTCTGCACCCCACGTTCAATCTCATTTCCTATGTCCTGTCTTGCCTGCAGAACTCTATGAACGTGGCTGCTTCACAAGGGAAGGTCTAAAGAAGTAGAGTTTTTGCTTTTTTTCTTTTTCCCCTTTGTGGCAAGGAACTACCAGCCTTGCTAGGCCTCAAGTAAAACTTACCTACCTTTGATGTTTCTGTCTTTAAAAATACAAAACAATGTCCTACTTGATCTGTTCTATAACTTTAAAACACCCAGGATGCTAGATTCTAGATTTTTTCCTGTTTTCACATTAATTGTCATATTGTTAAAGCAATATAGGTTAGTGTGCTCAAGGAACTTAATTATAAAATAACAGCTACTATGTATTCGTGAGTAAGCTCAGAGCTGCTAAGTATTTTGTAACTTACCAAAAATAAATACATGGTTCTTTTGCTCCTTTAATTTGCAGATGAGGAGTGTACTATATAGGAATTGGTAGTTAATTTACAATTCGACATCCACTCTATTATAAATCCTGGGCGTCTTTAATTATGTCAATGTATCTATAACAAACCACTAGGAAATACGGGATCAGGAACCAAATATGAATTATAAACCCATGGTGTTAGCTATGAAGCCAGACCTTGATTTTATAAGTCTTTGTGACTAGATATACCCCCAATCTACTATGTAAGTCAAAAATGCGTTAATAAGTGGATGAATGGAATATATCCACAAGGCGTGAATATACACATACAAAATCTACAGACATACATACAGACACATGTTCACAAACACATCCCAATATTTTTAGCAAACATTCTAGGGTTTAGCATAGCTGAGGGAATATTACAGGTGTTTTATGGATTATGCCAATGATGTTAGTTATCTTAGTAGCTCCTATGTTCATGTAATTTGTGGTAGAAAGATACTCTGCTGGCAAATTATATTTTCACTCTCCAAAATAAACACATAGTCCTTTCCCCTCTCATTTTATAGAGTAAAATCAAGTGAGTAAGCCTTTATCAAGTAAGCCTTCATCAAATTATGCAACATTAACTAACTCTGTTAGCCACCATTACCTTAGACAGTATAGAAATTATGTATGGCGTAAGATATACTGCATCTTTTAATATTCAAAGTTTTCTCTAGTAGTCACCACATGAAATGAGTCTGTTAGTCTCTGTTTAATAGAAAAGGAAATGGTAGGTTTAGAAAAGCTTGCCCAGGGCAGTGCCTGTGGCTCAAAGGAGTAGGGCACTGGTCCCATATGCTGGAGGTGGTGGGTTCAAACCCAGCCCCGGCCAAAAACTGCAAAAAAAAAAAAAAAAAAAAAATAGAAAAGCTTGCCCACATATCCAAGATGTCACAGTGAATAACTTTCCAGAACTGTATCTTCAACCCAGGTATCTGACTCCACGGACTCTCTCCCTTCTCTTCAGCATGCATGTTGCCTGCATCAGTGCTAATCCATCTCTTTAGGATGGCAGACTTCCATTATGCGATATAGATTTGTTGTTTGAAATGTCCAAGTCTGATTTGAAGATCAGTCAAACAACTGATGAAATAAACAACTTTGCTCAAATCGAATCCCAAGCAAGATATCGCTATAGAATAGAGATTTTCCAATGTAGCTTTGAAATTGCTTTATGTATGAAGTCTACACTCTCACCTGGCTTTGCAGCTCACATGTTTTTCGAGGCTCAAAGCAGAGAAATGTAACAATAAATCCTGCTATGTCTGCCTGTTCTGGGCTTGAGCAATGTAACAAAATGACATAGAATTTCCCTTCTTTCTGTTTTCTGTTTCCACTTGGTTCTTTATCTAAAAATTCCAGCTCAGCTTAACTGAAGGCTGCACTGGGAGACCAAAGTCTGGCATTTGTACTTCAATGCATGATAGAAATGATGGTGGATCTTTTATGAATTGGACAAATGAAACTTACATTTTTGAGGAAACTCTGTCCCTCAGGGTAATGATGAGGATGGTAGCTCTGGCTTATTGACTGGTTGCTAGAAACTTCAGAGCTGTGTGTCATGATAAAAGAAAGTCCCGAGATTAACCAAAAGAGGAACTTCAGAACCACAACCACAAGAGACAGGCATCCTGGCCAAACAGCCGTGCAGTCCTCCTTACAAAGTCTGCTTCTCACGGCTTTCCTAAGACTCAGCTTGCTCCTCCACTAAGACTGAAATACCTGTCTCTGAGCACAACGGGGATAAAATGAAATAATTGTTTTGAAATGCTCAGTTGAATCATCTGGTCATAGGAGGTGACCTTTAAATGGAAAACACCATCATTGTTACGTTCGGTGATACATATACAGTGTGCAGGCACTATATAATATTAGATAGTGGTGCTAATGACCAAGCACCAGTTCAGTAAAACTAGTCACTGGGAAGCCTGAGATAGTGGGCATTAGTCTAGCGACAGAATCAGGCATCAAGGAAAGTTAAAAACAACGGAAGATTATACAGTGAGAGAGAGCTTGAGAACAAAGACCCTCAAGTCAACCAAATCTTCTTTCTACTGTTCAACAACTGAGGGACCTTTGTTGAGTTATTTTACCCTGAAGTAAAATGTTACTAAACAGAATAATAATTGTATATAATAGACTTTCATTAAGGATATAAGGAGACATATATAAATGCGTAAATTATGTAGTTTTTAAATGCATATTAAATAATGTATACTTAACATATATGCTTTATTAAATCTATGTATTTAAATCAGTGTATATTAACATAATCTGTATAAATCAATTAAATTCTTGACACACACTGGACTCTCAACCACTATTATATATTACCATTGTGATTATTTGTTAAGTATCATATAATACCTGATACTTGATCACAATATGGACATAATTCTCTCCACTTCCTGTACCCTGAAATTCATAGGGGGTTATTTTCCTCTAAGAAAGGATAATTTCCTTCTTACATGGCCAGCTGCCCCAGGGAGTAGATTTCAGGAGCACCCGCTAGGAAACCAGAGCCCGCTTCTGACCTATTGACTTGTCCTTAGAAATCGCAGAACTTCACTTCTCTTACACTGGATTGGCCTTGCAAGGCATGGGCCAACCTCGGCCCAAGTGGAGAGGAACTAAGTCTGCAGCCATCCTCAAACTATCACAGGAGTGACCACCATAAAACGCTACTGAGTGTCCTGGGGGCGCCATAATAAAACAGTACAGACAGGTGGCTTAGAGAACAGCAATGTGTTTTGTTAGTTGTGGGGCTGGAGGTCAGAGCCCAGGAAGCCAGCAGGGCTGGGGCCTGGGGAGGGCCCTCTTTCTGGCTGACAGATTCTCCCTGTGCCCACACATGGCTTTGTCTTCCTGCACACATTATAAGGCTACCAACCTATCCTATTAGGACCCCAAAGTCATTTAACCTTAATTATAACTTAAAAGCCCCTTTTCCAAGTGCATACAGTTGGGAAGTTTCAGCTTCAACACATAAACTTTGGGTGGGCACAAATTCAGTCCAGAGCAAAAGCAGAGAAAATGAATGAGGTCCACACATTATCGACTGAGCAGCTGTATCCAGTTGTGCCCAGAGCTATGTCTACCACCAGAACTCCTCCATAATAAGAACCAATAACTCCTATTTTGTTTTATATAAGCCAATTTTGATCAGAGTTTCTGTTCATTGTAACAGAAAGTGTCCTGGCTGATACAAGGGACAATTTTTTAGAGCCGTTTTACAGGTCGCTAAGGGCAAGAATGGGATTTATGAGAGGGAATTAGAGTCTCAAAAACAGGAAATGATGACATCAGTGAGTTTGCAGGGTCCAGGGCCATAAAATCACTTAATTCCAACAGATAGTCTTTTGCTACCTTGGGGCTAGCAAGAGAAAGCAGGATATGAACTTTTTAATTTACTGCACACAGTCCTAAAGGCACATTCAGAACCTGAGAAACAAAAGCAAAAACACCCAGCATTGAATCAAAACGCTTCCGGAATGTAACGTAGATGTTACTTGGAGACTCTTGAGTTGGATTAGAAATACATTTATTCTCAAGACTGATTATATTCAATTGCTTCTCCTTATGGAAGAGAGAAAACCAGTGGCCAGAAAATCAAAGCTATTTTTGGATCCTGGAATCCCAAACACTGGCTGTGACAATAAAGATCTTGACTCACATTTAACATAAGCATGACGATTCCTGCTTTGAGAAAACAGCAGCTCCACGTTTATTATAACCCTGTCCTCCCTGATGATTCACTTCAAATGAAGGACAGTCAGGGTGAGTCCACGGCCCTGAGGCAGAGAAGAGCCTTGTCAAGCATGGGGAGGGAAATAAGGAAATATCTCCACACAACAAAGGTGACCCGAGGTACAGGGAGGTAAGATGCCAAGAATAGAGGCTCATTAATCCCTGTCGAAAGGGTCACAGGCACCTCTGTCAACCAAAACAAGTGGCTGTGTGCCTAACGGTGTGCGCTCAGCCAGGATATTAAGGCGCAGGGAGCAATTCATCTCCCCGCCGTCCACCTGCCCCTTCCGAATGCATTGGCATCCTATTCTGACTGCTGAGAGGGAAATGACAGGTGTGTAGAACCGCATAGAAAAGAAATGAAAGTTACTGAGCACAGAAGAGAAGGATTATTTTATAGGATATGTTAAGGAAGAGAGAGAAAAGCCAACAGGGTAATACTCTGGAGCTTTAATGAATTTATCAGAAAATATACTCCTTGTAGTATATTCTTACATACTTCATTCCTTGTAAAAAGAGACAGCTTCCTTTTATAAAATCAGTGATCATGTGGCATATCAATTTATTCATTAACCTAACTTTTCTCCTCTTTCATTTCCTATGTATGTGTGTGTATAAACACATATGTACAGGACATATTTGTGTACACATATGGATACTTTAGCACATCTGGGTACGTGTGGATGAATTTTAGAAGTGCGTGCATGAATATATTCTCATAACTAATTCTACTCCCTGTTTTGTTCCTGCTTGGTATTGTTTCTCTTTGTTAAAGCTTTTATTTAGAAGTTGCCCCAGATCTTACAGTTTAAGTTGCTTGGGCAATGCACAAAAACATACAACAGCCAAAAGAAAGAATGGGATTGAAATGACTAGAGGAGACGGGGTCAGAGTCTGTATTTTAATAAAAGCTTACCCTTGCTGGAATGTTTGAGAAATCAGGACCCTGGAGAATTAGATTTTCTGTCAATGAACTTCTGTTATTTCAGCTGCCATCAGAATAATTGCAAATATCTAAGTCTCTAGTCTTCTTTCATCAGCCTGACATGATTGCATTTTTGCTTAACGAGTCTGGGTCCTTTGAGATCTTGGGCTCATCAGTGTTCACTATATGAAATTTGATGTTGTTATAAATGTTTTAGGAGACAGAGTTTGTTTACTTCTGAATTTAGAATGCAAATACTCATGAACTTGTATGACGTTTTCAGAATTTCAATACACTGGCTCGGCGCCTATAGCTCAACCAGCTAAGGCACCAGCCACGTACACCTAAGGTGGCGGGTTCGAATCCCCAGCCCGGACCCACCAAACAACAATGAAGGCTGCAACCAAAAAATAGCCAGGCGTTGTGGCGGGTGCCTGTGGTCCCAGCTACTTGGGAGGCGGAGGCAGGAGACTCGCTAGAGCCCAGGAGTTGGAGGTTGCTGTGAGCTGTAATGCCACGGCACTCTACCCAGGGGAATAGCTTGAGGCTCTGTCTCAAAAAAAAAAAAAAAGAATTTC
>CAUYTI010156713.1:0-22599 GCA_963575145.1 Galago senegalensis
GTTGTGGCGGGCGCCTGTGGTCCCAGCTACTTGGAAGGCTGAGGCAGGAGACTCGCTTGAGCCCAGGAGTTGGAGGTTGCTGTGAGCGTGATGCCATGGCACTCTACCCAGGGGGATAGCTTGAGGCTCCATCTCAAAAAAAAAAAAAAAAAAAAAAAAGAAATGCTATGTCAACTTTCAAAATTTCCATAAAGTATGTTTACCGATGTTTTGGTCTTACTGATGTTACTTAATGGAAATATCTATGATGCTCTGGGATGTGAACAAATCATTTGTCCCCCACCTCCACAAGCGGGTAACAATGCTTTCACCTCTAGTCTTCATATTGCTGATTTTTGTTTGAAGTTTATGGGCAAGATTTAGCTCCGTAGATATGGATAGAAATGCAGGGCTGACAAATAACATCGACATCAGGACTAAAAGTCCCAGGACTGCAAACCACTGCAGAGAAAAACACATAGATTATTATAATTAAGAGGCATTTTATATCTCTATAACTTAGAGGTATTAGATATATGACAATAATATATATTTACATTCAATATTACACTGTTTCTATATTACACTGAGTTACGTTCACCTAATTAAGTTGTGGAAAATTAAGAGTTTCAAAGTTCGTAATTTGATGATCTTAAAGATAGGAGAAAGTTAGAATCCTGTTTTTTTTCTTTTCTTTTTATTTTTATTGAGACAGAGTCTCACTGTGTTGCCCTCAGTATGGTGTCACAGCTCAAAGTTAACATCAAACTCTTTGGCTCAAGCGATTCTCTTGCCTCGGCCTCCCGAGTAGCTAAAGACTACAGGCGCCAGTTACAATGTCCAGCTATTCTTTTGTTTTAGCAGACCTGGGCTGGGTTCCCACCAGCCCTGGTGCATTTGGCTGGCACCCTACCCACTGAGCTACCAGTACTGCCAGAATTCTGTTTTCTTTTAGATGGTAAAAGGAATACTATTTTTTCCTTTAGCACCATTGTTTTAGCCCATGATGACATAATTGTGAGGTGCTTCAGCATTTTCCAGTATCTTCTGCAGTGCCCCATTTATGAGTTCCTATTCCTAGTTTTCTAGTTCCTATTTCTGACTTCTAGGTAGAAGCATTCTGTTTTCCTTCATAGCACAGTGACTTAAGTCAGAAACTACAGAAATGTTTTGTTATACAAAACAGTCCATTACGAAGAACATATATTAAGATAATTATATGTTGGGGCGGTGCTTGTGGCTCAGTGGGTAGGATGTTGGCCCCATATACCGAGGGTAGCAGGTTTGAGCCCAGCCCCGGCCAGACTGCAACAAAAAAATGGCCGGGCATTGTGGCAGATGCCTGTAGGCCTGGCTACTCGGGAGGCTGAGGCAAGAGAATGGCTTAAGCCCAGGAGTTGGAGGTTGCTGTGAGCTGTGACGCCACAGCACTCTACCGAGGGTGATAAAGTGAGACTCTTGTCTCCAAAAAAAAACAAAAAGGATAATTATATTTTGAAATTTAGGGCTTTAAATTTTTATTTCCCTTCAGCTAAATATAAATTTTTGGTAAGAGAATCAGTGTAAAGATTCGATTCAATTATCCTGAGTGAATTACGAATCTATTTTCCTGACTATATAACCTAAATACTTATTTCAATTTTTTTCTTACTTCTTACTTAGATATTTATATTTTATAATTACCGCAACAGGTAGCACAATTACTATGTAGACCTTCATTTTTTCCAAAGCCTGGTCGACAGCTATCCAGACGTTCTACTTGAAAACTGTGGTCCACAAAATGCATAGCTGGTAGAGTTTTATTAACGTGGTGATAGAAAATATATGTTTGACTCCGAAAAAATTCTTCTATTCGATTTCTTGCCTAAAATTCAAAATATCAGAGAGGAATAGAAATACTAAGCCATGAACCAAATTTCTCCCTAGTATCTAAGGCAATAAGCATGCCATATTTTTATAATTCCTGAAAAGTCATGGTAATGCTAACAATTAATCTAGTCTTGACCTTATTAACTTGTCAATTCATAGCCAATGGTTAAGAAAAAGTAAATTAAGGTTAAAAGAAACTTAAATTATTGGCATGCCTGTTCTATATACAGGTATAGATAACTGGGAGTTCCTTATTTCCATAAGATCATCAAGGAAAAAAGTTAAACTGGAAAATAAGACATAAGACTTTTTCTAATCAGCACTACACACTAATGACGTACATTTTATTTTTTGAGCATAGACTTAATAACTAATATTAACTGATATTAAATCATAAATCATGTACAACATTAACACAACATTAAGGGTCTGGGCTCAGGAACTAGACCAGGGGAGTGAAGGGATTTTTTTTTTTTTTTTGGCGACAGAGTCTCACTTTGTCACCCTTGATAGAGTGCTGTGTCATCACAGCTCGCAGTAACCTCAAACTCTTAGGCCTAAGCAATTCTCTCTTGCCTCAGCCTCCTAAATAGTTGGGACTACAGGTGCCCACCACAACGCCCGGCAATTTTTTGTTGCAGTTGTCATTGTTGTTTAGTTGGCCTGGGCCGGGTTCAAACTCGCCACAAAATCCCTTCACTTGGCTGGTGCTATAACCACTGTGCTATGGGCACTGAGCCAAGTGAGGGGATTTTTAAGACTATATCCTCTGCCTCTGAGGATAGTAGAAGACAAAGCAATTATTATAACCTGTATAGATACAATTTTGGAAGCACCATTGTTTTAGCCTATGATGACATGATTGTAAGGTGCTTCTTTTTTTTTTTTTTTTTTTGAGACAGAGCCTCAAGCTGTCCCCCTAGGTAGAGTGCCCTGGCATCACAGCTCACAGCAACCTCTAACTCCTGGGCTCAATCGAGTCTCCTGCCTCAGCCTCCCAAGTAGCTGGGACCACAGGCACCCACCACAACGCTGGCTATTTTTTGGTTGCAGCCATCATTGTTGTTTGGCAGGCCTGGGCTGGATTCAAACCTGCCACCTTAGGTGTATGTGGCTGGTGCCTTAGCCGCTTGAGCCACGGGCGCCGAGCCTGTAAGGTGCTTCTTTAAGCTACTGTTTAATCATCATTTGGGGAACCAGGAACCCATCCTGCTGTTATAAATAAAATTCACAGTATTATCTGAAGAGCTGTATAAGAATCCAGATATACCATTCCAAAATAACCCATCTTGAAATAACCAAAAATCTTACAATCAGTTAAAAAAACTGAAATCAAAAATCAATAAGACTGGGTGGCGCCTGTGGCTCAAAGGAGTAGGGCACCAGCCCCAAAACCAGAGGTGGCAGGTTCAAACCTGGCCCCAGCCAAAAACAGCAATAAATAAATAAATAAATAAAATTTAAAAAAATCAATAAGACCTTATATTTATGATTTTTTTAAAAAAGAATAATTTTGGGTAGGCTTGAACTTATGAGTTTGAGACCAGCCTGAGTCAGAGCAAGACCCCATCTCTAAAAATAAGCTGGGTGTTGTGGTGGGCACCTGTCGTCTCAGCTACTGGGAGGCTGAGAGAAAAGGATCACTTGAGCCCAAGAATTTGAGATTGCTGTGAGCTGTGATGTCACAGTTCTCTACAGAGGGTGACAAAGTGAGACTCTGTCTCAAAAAAAAAATTTTGCACTTATTTCTTAGAAATGTTTTTATTATTGATAAATACTTAACAACACAGCGAAATAGATTTTTGAAGGAACGTTTTAATTAATGATTTACAAATATTTTTAAGTGGCTTTATTGACTACCCAGATACTTCTTCCTTACATTGAAATTCTCACCTGGAGGACATTATGATTAGTAATATCTTCACAGTCATCAGATTTATTGCATAAACTTCTCCATCCTGGTGCAAAAGGATTAACTAGAGAGGAAAATAATGATAGGTTCACAAGAGGATTTCTAAAAAGTTCCAAACGTTTCAATAAAGCTCCAAATGGTGAACTCAGTATGCATGCAGGTATGCATTTAATCCAGCTATCTAATCCTAGTAATAAAGTAAGGTGCCCGATTTGAATAATTTATACATTATGATTTCACTCCATCTGGGGGCTAACCTAAGTAACTACAAGGCTTTAAAATAAAGAAATGTGGTAATTCGGTTTGGTTACTCCTTTTATTAAGTTCTAAAAAATACAATTTAAAATTCTCTAAGAAGTTATGAGTGAAATATTAGCTCCACAGTTAAAAGCTATCTTAATAAAATGATAATGATTTCAAAATGCTAATATAGCATATGTGAAGGTAAATAATTAGTGTGTTTATTTTCAAAACCATAACCAGGCTATGACCAACTATATACTTAAGTGGTTAACAAGCATTTAAGACCTATTATTTATAAGATATCATATTAATATGGTAATTAATTTGTAATCTAGCATGGTTCAGGACTAAATTCATAAAGAAATGCTAAAAAAAGTTTACCTTGAAAGGCTATAAATAGCTCGTGTATGAGGCCACGTTCTGGAATTTCCACAGAATGACATTTATATGACGGTTCTATGACATGGCATGATAAATCAGACATTAGATTATCCAAGATTTTCTTTAGCACTCTAAAGAGAAGGTCATTATATCTTCCTACACAAGACTTCGTGGTAAAACGTACAGCCATCTGATATGAATAATCAGGTTCTCGATAGGCTTGAAAAAAGATGAGGATAAGAACAATTGTGCCAAGTAATAATAATTTTCTCTACCAAACAATTTTCAAGTAATGTGTAATAGATCCCATCAATCTTGCAAATAAGCAGAAAAACTTTGACTTATCTACTGAGATGTCTTATCAGTTTGTCTTCACAAAAATATGCAAAGCTAGTAACTTTTTTTTTTTTTTTAGAGACAGAGTCTTACTTTATCGCCCTCGGTAGAGTGGTGGTGCTATCGCCCTCGGTAGAGCTGTGGTGTCACAGCTCACAGCAACCTCCAACTCCTGGCCTTAAGCGATTCTCTTGCCTCAGCCTCCTGAGTAGCTGGGACTATAGGCACCCGCCACAACACCCAGCTATTTTTTGTTGCAGTTTGGCCAGGGCCGGGTTTGAACTCGCCACCCTTAGTATATGGGGCCGGCACCCTACCCACTGAGCCACAGGCACCGCCCCAAAGCTAATAATGTTAATGAAAAGTGTTATTTTCCTCTGATAGTGTATTGTATTATTTACTTAGTACAAGAGGTGAACTGGCTTCTGTGGGTTAGCTATATAGATCAGTTGACAAGTACAAGCAAAAAAATATGGCTTTTTGGAGAAGGTCTTAATTTTCAAAAAGCATCATTTCTGTCAGCATAGTCCAGTAACATTGATATGCCTTTATAGCAGTGTTTTTCAACCTTTTTTTTTATCTCACGGCATACTTGAACCTATAGTTAAACTTCCCTGGCACACTTAAAAGTTGATCAAAAAAAAAAAAGAGTAAAAAAATATACTTACTGTGGTTTGAATTTCTTTCAAAAATAATTAATGATCTTGGCTTGGTGCCTGTAGCATAGTGGTTATGGCGCCAGCCACATGCACCAAGGGTGGCAGGTTCGAACCTGGCCTGGGCCTGCTAAACAACAGCTAAACAACTGCAACAAAAAAAATGGCCGGGTGTTGTGGCGGGCCCCTGTAGTCCCAGCTACTGGGAGGCTGAGGCAAGAGAATTGCTTAAGCCCAAGAGTTTGAGGTTGCTGTGAGCTGTGATGCCACAGCACTCTACTGAAGGCTACATAATGAAACTCTGTCTCAAAAAAACAAACAAAAAAAACAATGATTTTTAAAATTTTTCACAGCACACTAAAGATCCTCTCATGGCACACCAGTGTGCTATAGCACAGTAGCTGAAAATCACTGCTTCATAGAATTAAACATCAGTATTAAACTACCTGTCAAATTGTGATAAAGTAGATTATGCTTATATATCTAGACAGTGGGAAATGGGGAAATTATTGCTTATAACAAATTCATTTTACTGAATGAAGAAACCATACACTTAATTCTGATCCAATTAAATGTATACATTAAAATGTGCCTAAATTCTTGGCCAGGTGCAGTGGCTCATGCCTGTAACCTCAGCACTTTGGGAGGCAGAAGCCAGAGGATAGTTTGAGACTAGGCGTTTGAGACCAGTCTGGGCAACATAGCAAGACCTTGTCACTAAAAAAAAGAAAAAGAAATTAACTGGGCATGAAGTGTGCACCTATAGTCCCTGTTACCCGGGAGGCTGAGGCAGGAGAATCCCTTGAGACCAGGAGATCAAGATTAAGGTAAGCTATGGTCATGCCACTGTACTTCAGCCTGAGTGACACAGTGAAACCCTCTGTCTCTTAAAAAAAAAAGTGCCTAAATTCTTACCAAACAGCAGAAAGTCGTATCTCTTTTGTATTGTTTTTTCTTCTTGGGTTTCTGCCTTGACAGTCTTATAAGAAAAAGTACATGTGTAAAGTCCAGACAAAGGTTCCAGAAAATCTTTCACCATTAGCTCTCCTACTTTAGTTATATTTATTCGATTATTTCCTAAACAGAAATAGTAAATTACTTGGCTATTTAATATACAACAATTCAAACATTATTTACAAATACACATAAAAGTTTTTAAAAAATGAACTATCATCAATAGTTCAAAAATCCAGCAAAATTTTAACTCTCATATTACTCTATGGAAAAACCACAAAATAAGTGCATTTTTGAAATATATGTTAGTTTTCTTTGATTCATTTTTTGGCATTTAGTTTCAATCAGAAGTGAGATTATGTTGCCCTGCATTATGATACGATTTCTTCACGTATGATAGAAATGAATCAATAATGCTTAAATTTCAAGTCACTCTTCTAACATCATGAAAAATTACATATTTGATATTTCATCTCCTATTCCTGGTGCTACAAGGATAAATTTTATTTTTATTTTGTGAGACACTGTCTTACTGTTGCGCGGGCTGAGTGACCTCAAGTGATCCTTTCCCACCTTGGCCTCCCAAAGTTGCTAGGATTAAAGGAAGGAGCCACTGCTTAAGTTTTAGTTTTATCAAGATTTCTGAATTAATACAGGTCTGGGAAGTAGAGCACAAAAATTACTGCTTCCGTTTTGGTATAAGGAGAAAATAAACCGTAGATCAAGACACATGACTTATCTAAGGATGGAACGATTGAAACTGCCAGCAAGATCCTATGTCTACAGAAAAATTAGAAAAATTGGCCAGATGTGGTGGCACTTGCTTGTAGTCCCAGCTACTCAAGAGGCTGAGGGAGGAGGATCATAGGCGCCAAGGAATTTAAAGTTGCAGTGAGCTATAACAATTCCATCGCCAGGTAACAGAGTGAGATCTTATCTTAAACAAACCAAAAAGATTAAATTTCAATTTGTTCTTTCCAATAAGTGATCATGCTTTTCTAAACAAAGTTCTCATCATTAAAAAATAACATTACAATCAAATTTACCTGTTAATGTCTTTTCATTAGGCCCAATCCATATGTAGGTGGGGTCCACTATTTCTTTCTTAGCATATTTATAATCCATACAGATAAGGACTGGGCTATTTTGATGTAATTTTACATATATTTTCACTGTGACAAAATAAGATAATGCATAACTACATTATATAGCAGACCTAAATTAATAAATATGCTCTTAACATTTTGTCCCAAAGATACTAATTAGTTCTTTTGGGGAATTTCACTATTCTAAAAAATCAGTATAACGTTTTGAATGCTAGTCTGAAATCCTTTTTGCTTCTCATAGTAGGTTTTTAAAACGTTAGACTGTTAAAAGAGCCATGGTAGTTTTACTTTTTCTGTGTTACTATAGCTTTGTTTATAAAAAAATGTACGTAACACATATAGAAGTTCACTTTAATGTACAAATTCAGAACTCAGATCATAATTTCTGAAAGCTTAGTGGAATCAATTTAAAGTTCAGCAAAGGAGTTCAGCTTGGTTGCAAAATTATTTTAAAGATGATCATGGTCATCTCTAAGGGAAACTTGATATTTAACTGCAAATTTCCTGTTAGGAACTACAATTAAGCCTATATGGGGCATACTAGGAAGATATTTTGTAATTACTTAACACCTATTCTGTTGCAGTGGAAGCAGTGATAGTATCTTGGAATCACTGCAGTGGCACAAGATATTATCTGATAATTGTAAAGCCTACTGAATGCCAGGCTCTGAGCACATAAAGACACATTCCCACAATTTGGTTGGGGAATGGAGAGGGGAGAGGATCCAAACATGGAGCGATTCCAAACGTGACACATGCTTTGAACTGGCTCAGAGTTATCAGTTTTCCTTAGGAAGTATGCCAAAATTTCACTTCAGTGATAAATGAATATTTGAACTGAACTTCATAAAGGCTGCCTAGGAATTCTAGTTAATAAGGGGAGGGACAGGACATTACAAACACTGGGATTTCCCTCCCTGAAATTAATCCTCTGAGTGGGCCTCGCGCATTGCAAAATGGCAAAGACACCTAGAAGTGAAGTGGCATCAAAGAGGTCTGGATTGAATTCTAGCTCCAAGAGCTCTGTAGCCTTAGGCAAGGTACTACTACCACTAAGGTCGCTGTAACGAAAAGACGGGACAGCCTTCCCAAACTAAGCGCACAGTAGATGCTCAATAAACGTTCCCCCTTTTCCCTCAGTGGGAAGAACCTTAGCAGGCTCATGGCACCTCCAGCTCTTCTGATAAGCCCTGCGTGTGAAAAGACCCTCAATACCTGGGTGTCCTGGCTGGCCATAAACGTAGCCTTTCTTACTGAATAAGGACGATCGCTGCCATCCAACTGCGGAGGAAAGAAACCACTGACTTTTTAGTTAGAAGAGGAGCCAAGGCTCAGAGCGGGGCGGGACGGGGAGAAGCCGAGGAGGCAGGACCGGGAACTTTGCACTGGGGGAGAGGTGTGGGGACTGGGCGGGAGGAGCCCCACCTCCTGCGAGATACCAGAGCACCGCGGAGAATAGGACCCACGCTCGCATCACGGCTCAGGGACTAGCGTCACGGGAGGCGTTGAGGGACGGGCTCCTTCCTACCTCAACCCGAGCCCTACGCCTCCCCATCTCTCCTCCGCTGAGCGGAACCAACCGCCGGGGTCGACTTCCCCTACCCGTCGGTCGCGACGGCGGGAGCGCCGCAGAGCGCGTGCGCGCGGCGGTCCTCGCGTGCAGGGCGGGGCGAGTGCGCAGGAGAAGAGCGTCCCGCCCCCTCGAGCCCACGCAGCATTAGTCCCTTAGACGCTTCTCGCTTGGATGTGGCCCTTTTCTCCCGCGTTCTCGGCCGCGGAAGAAGAAAGTAAACGGAAAAGAACCCAGGTCTTTGCATCCTGGGGACCCCCTTAGCCAAGGGCCTGAAGGGATCAATGAGGGAACACCACCGTGTGTCGCAAGGATGGTGGTGCGGTACAGTGTCTAGGTAATGCGATCCCATTGGGACCTGAGGAAGGGTGAAGCTTGTATGAGTTTTCTCCTTAGGTGAAGCATGAAGCCCGGCGTGGAAATTTCCTATGCCTTTCTTCCCATGAACTCTGAAAATGTGTGCCCAATCTCTTTTAAACTGACAAGCAACTGCATTGTTCCCACAAAATTAAGATCCAGAAGACCCACTTAGTGCCCCAGCAAGAAGCCTGCAGACCTTCCCACTCTAGAGGAGCACTGAATCTTCATTTCCAACTTCTAGAAGGAGACGATGGGGAGAGACCCTAATGCAAAATTTATCTAGGCTCCTGAAGTAACCTTGCTTTTTAAAAATGGGCCTGATTGAAAGGCAAGAATCCAAGATCTGCTTTTCCTGTGGGGAAGGGTGATTTGTCAAAACCAGAGAGCTTCCTGCAGCTTTCATGGCTCCTTCTTGGTTACTTGTTTGGTGGCCTGAAAGGCCTTATGGGTTGTCTATTTCTTAGTAGCGGGACATTACCCTCAGTAGTGGCTTTGAGTAGGTTGGTAAGTAGACAGCCCAAGGTTCAGATAGGGTGCAGAATGGTTATTTTGGGTGAGATCAAGAGTTTTCAGTTTTATTTCCTTTAGCCGAGTCAGTACTTGGACTATCTTAGATGGTCCAGGAGCAACCTTTGTCAGTAATTTCATTTTTAGTCACTGTTAATTTTACCTATACATTGTATGGCACAAACTGTGATTCAGTGAGTCAGACCCACCCATCGTCAGTTACTGAGTCTAGATTCGTGGTTTAATCTTAACTGTTCCCTTCTTAAGGTGATAATGAAGAAAAAATTAGGCATTATCTCTAACTCTCTACCAGTGTGTCATTCCAGTTTTAGTCGAAGTACATTATAAATCCAGTGTGTTTTATTGGCTTCCCAGTTATAAGTAATTGATCCTTTAATTCCTATGTGATGAACTTTGAATCCTATGAGAAGAGACTTTGACTCCTAACCAAATGAGTAGTAGACTATTGAAAGTATCCATTGACTCCTTTAACATGAACTGTTTTTTAGAAAAAATTTAGATTTATGGAAAAATGGCGAAGATAATAGTTCTCATGTATCCCCCATTTCCCTATTATTGCCACCTTAACATTGGCATGGTATACTTCTTGCAGTTAATAAACCAGTACTGATACATCATTATTAATTGAAGTCCATACTTTTTCCAGATTTCCTTAGTTTTTACATAATGTCCTTTTTCTGCTCCAGGATCCCATCTGGGATCCCACATCATATTAATATTTAGTCATCATGTTTCCTTAGAGTCCTTTTGGCTGTGTCAGTTTCTCAGACTATTGTTTTTGATGACCTTGATATGGCCTTAATTGGTCAGGTATTTTGTAGAATGCCTCTCGACTGCAATTTGATATGTTTCTCATTATTTTACTGGGGTTATGGAGTTTTGAAAGGAGGACCAAAGAGGTAAAGGGGCACTCTCATCACATTATGTCAAGGTTTTGTACTATCAACATGCCTGATCACGGTTGCTGTTAACCTTGGTCACCTGGCTGAGGCAGTGTGTTGGCTAGGTTTCTCCTCTGTAAACTTACCCCCTCCATCATATTGTACTCTTTGGAAGGAAGTCCCTTCCTGCAGCCCACACTAAAAGAGGGAGGATTTCTGCTCCACCTCCTTGAGGGTGGGGTGGCTACATAAATTATTTTACCCATCTGCTTTTTATCTATCCCCTTAGGTATCATTCTCCTTAGTCTGGCATACTCAGTATAGAACTATTTACAGAGTAGCAACATGTTTCACTGTTACAGTGCAAAAAGAACATTGTAATGGAAGATGATAAATGCTCTTCACAGCTTTTTAATAACCAAATAACGATTTATCCTCATGCCATGCCTGTGAGATTTTACAGTTCCTCTTCTGCTACTTTTGATGTGCTATTTTTGCTTTTAGAAACTAACAAACAACAAATTTCCCCTTTCACAACTAAAATTAGACCTAGTGTTTAGAGTATTTTCTCTAAAACTGATATCCTGCAGAACTCCAACTCATACAGCTATTGAGATACTACTGTGGTACCGTGATTTTAAAGCCAATGCAAGTTACTTGCTCATTTAAATGCACATATACATATGACATAGACTATTTAAAATAAACTAAAATTCATACAATTACAGCATGCATACGTTAACTCCTGACTGTGGGTTTCTTCTGATATGGTCAGCTAATCCACAAACTCTTTATGTTCCAAATATATTTGAATACACCAATAATATAATTTTGTAACAAGGGTGATAATGGCCTTTTGGAAAATCATTCTTACATTTTCCTCTTCAGCACACGAGGTATCTTCAAAAGGTCTCCCCTAAGCCAGGCACAGGGGCAGGCACGTGTAGACCCAGCACTTTGGAAGGCCGAGGTGGGAGGATTGCTTGAGCCCAAGAGTTCAAGCCTGCAGTGAGCCATGATCTGGCTTCTGTACTCCAGCCTGGACCACAGAGCAAGACCCTGCCTTAAAAAAAAAATAAATAAGGACTCACCTAAACAATGTCCCATAGATCTCTGTATGAAGAACAATTCTGTTTTGAAAAACTGTTTTGTGGTCGCTTCCACTTTCCTCTCCCTATAGTCAAATACGAGCTCTACATGGTGGTGAACACATTGGAAGAAGATGTTGATTTGTGCATTTCTGTGCACTAACGTCTTTAAATTAATCTTACAGTGCCCACCCTTTGGCTCTATTTTGTTTTTACTTGCTTTTTGATCTATCATAGCCGGGTAATATAAAAATACAGGCTGTTAAACGCTCAAGCTAGTAGTAGTATGTGAGTGGTGGCCAATAAACCAAGTAGTTCCCAGTGGGGAAAACAAAAGAGAATTGCTTCCCAAAATTAAAAAGTTGAGTTGATAAAAAGTGCCTTTTAAACTTTCTGAAAATTTGGACCAAAGACTTTCATCATGTGAAATGAAAAACCGAGGCAGGGAAAAGAAAAGAAATAAACCTTCAAATAAAGTGAGTTCTCATTGATGGTTTTCATGGTTATCATCCCCAAATCTAGACAAAAAGTTCCACATCTTTGAATCTGAGCTTGCCAAGAAAGCGTGGCAGGCTCCCCAGCCCCCCGCCCCCGTCGCCAACACCCTCACAAGGTGGCATTACTCTCTCATCCACTATCCTTCTGAAATAGGCGTTTTGAAACTATTTACTGATGCGCCCTTTCCATCGGGGTTCCTGACATTCAAAAGCGGGCTGGAGGCGCGGAACCTGCAGCGCTCCGCTGTGAGCGTCCTTTAAAGTCGCCGCCAGCCAGCGCCGCTGTAACCCCGCGCACCGGCAGGTCGCCGGCTCCTGTCCCTTTCTTTCAATCTGCGCCGACGCGGCTGCCGGATCCCGGGGACTCCCCGCGCCGGGAATCTCCCGCCAGCTGCGCGCCGCGTCCCGGCGACGGCAGGAGCACGTGGAGAGGCCGGGTAGCCTCAGTGGCAGCTCCAGCCCAGCCCGGCGGCGACATGGAAGGTGAGCCTCCCGCCCGCTTCTTCTCTAAGGGATCTTTGAGAAGCTCGACAGATGCACGTTGCAGAAAGAGAGTTTCCTTCTGAATTTCGGTTTTGCTTCTATTTATTTCTTTTGTCGAAAGTAAATAGGTATTTCAGAGGGAAAAGCGTGTCATACATCCCTTGTTTGCATTCCCTTCGCCCTTTGGAGTGTGATAACTTCTCCAGGATTTTGTTTCTTAGGAGTTGTCAGGGTCAACCCTGTCTGCAGAGGAAGAGCACTTAGGGACATCCCTGAAATGGCAGCATACGTGGGGTGGAAAAACTAACCCTTTTGGATGTTTGGGTTTTTTTTGTTTTTTGGGGTTTTTTTTTTTGGTGGTGCTGGGGTTCCATGGCCTCAGTGTCTATTGGAAGTAGGATAACTGGAGTGACTCGTTTTGAATGAAAGGTTGACTACTCTTTTCTTCTAAAGATAATATGTCACATGGGAAAGGTAAATTTTAAAGTGGTTGGGACTTGCCGTTCCCTTAGAACTTGATCTTCTGAAGAGCCTTCTGTACCAAGATGTCAAGGTCACATGAAGAGTTTCATTTGAGTTAATTTTGAAAGTCATAAAACTATCCTTGCTTCTGAAAGATGCTTCAGTATTACTTCCTTGGGATAACTAAAATTCCACAATGCGGTTGTAAACTCTACAGTAGTCTTTTCAACAAGTGTGTCTAAAACCTTGTAAATGGCAGGTGTGTCTAAACTTGGGCGAGGTGGTGGTGTTGAAACAATCAGGATCTGTGAGAAAAATTAAAAATGAGATATTAAAAAGTGAGAACTGACACCTAGACAGTTACAATGTTAATTTGCTAAATATTGTGAAGATCAGGGATACAATAATCTCTTCCTAGTAATGAAAGGATCTCATTGGCAATGAACCTTCATTTTGGTAGCTTAAGTTCTAGAGTATATGAAGTTATTAAATATTACGAAAACTCTTTGTGCTTTTTTTTTGAATCATCAGGGTTTAAAAAGACTTAAAAATTTTGCACTTTGCTAAGTTAAATAATGGCTTATGAAGTGTAATTTTTAACATGTAAAAGTTTCATTCGCCGGGAACAGGGGACAAAAAGTTAAGCTGCTGTAAACTATGGGAAAAAGACTTTTTATAAAAGTTCTCATGCTTTAATTTTTACAAATGATCGATTTATTTTTGTGAAGTTATACGTGAGCCCGCCAACACTGTTTTTCCTCGCCTTAACCATATCACTTCTCAAGAATAATGTACAGAACTGTGTGAATCCGTAGGAGTGTTTCTCTTTAAATGTTAATACTACCAAATTCATATATTTAATGTGAAAGAAACTAAATAGTACATTTTAGGATCTGGGTGTCCTAACAAAGACTTTTAGATAAGCCTGGATGAAGACTCCCTGAAAAAAGGAATGAAAATCTGTATAGAATTTAATTCAAAATATAGAGACTATAAATGGAAAGAGACTATAGATAAGTAATTTTTCAAGTTGTCAATCTAGATGACTAGATTTAATTCCTAGGTCCATGGAGATAGACAATATAGAGTATGCTCAATGCAAACCTTAAACATTTAAATCAAAAAAATGAAAGATTAAGGATGTGAGTTTGGCGATTCTCATGTCAAGTCCTTGAGGACAGGATTTTTGATGTAGTAAAGTATCCAGTTTCTTATAACCACCCCAGGGGAACTAATCTGGTTCATGTTTTTGATATTTAAAATAATGTTTATATCAGCTTGATATCTTCATCTGGAATAGAGATGTGGCCTATTGGCAATGGAAGAAAGTAGAAAACTTTATAGACTACCTGAAGTTTTATTTTCTGCCTAATGTAGGGGCCAAATGAGTATACTGCAGTTTATTGTGAGATGTAAGAGAGTATCGTCAGTCATTCCTTTCAGCATAGAACATCATTCAAAAAATCATTCATCATTTAATTAATCAACAGACATTTATTGAGACTTTCTATGCGTGAGGACGTCAGATATAAACTTTTGAAATGGAGACCTTGTCATGTACAATGGAAAAGACTTAATGCAGATCATCATCAGAAGCCATAATTTTTTTCTTTTCTTACAATCTGGAACCCTAAATAGTTTTGATCTAAAGACTCTTACGAATTGCTAAATTGTATTATTATTGTTTTTTAAAACATCCAGAGTGAGACCAAATATAGTTTATTATTTGTGCTGTAATTAATATCTCTCCTGTCTGATATGGTTGGGAAATGAGGTATATGAAGTTATAAAATAGAGAATTCACAAATATGAATTTCACAGGTAAGGGCAGGTTTCTCATTGAATATAAACTCTTCTTTATTTTTAATAATATTGGACAGAGGTCTTTGAAGGGTATTATACAGCCCACTGTTTTATGAACAAGCTATACAAGAGACAACAATCATCTCATTGACTCTGGGTCACTGTTCTGACCATCAGGAAATGTTTTGTTCTATAGTATATTCTCATAGGGGTTCTGAACTGTATACAGCCGAACACCCCTGCCTGCACCAAATCGTCCCAGCTTATTGTACAATTTTTGTCTCCTTGATGCCAGCTTCTATTTCTCACTCTATGGATTTTGTGGTGGCCATTTTTGGGTTGGTTTTCAGTCCCTTTACATGTTCCGGGTGGTTGAGATTCACAGAGATAGAGCCTCCAGGTGGTGAAGTTTACTTGCCCTCCATTATGAGAATATGGAGGATGAAATGGGAAAGTTTTAAGGAACAAAACCCCCCCAGAGACCATGGGGTCTTGTTAGAACATAATTTTTCAAAATTCCTATCTGTGCTTTCTGTAACCCAGTATATTAATTTATACTTCCCTGTCTTTGCTAATATTGTCACCCCATTCTCTACCTGATTATGCCTACTCATCTTTCAAGCCTCTGCCCAGACATCACTATGAGGGCTGTCGGGGTGACCTCTTTCCAATCATCTCCCCTTAGCGCCTTGTCATCGATCACCCTTACCTCTCCCCTTAGCGCCTTGTCATCGATCACCCTTACCTCTTCTCTCTCTACTTAGGCTACGGACTCCTTTCTGCACGTACCTATGCCACACTGTATTGAAAGTATTTATTGATTTAGGTGTTTATTCCCCTTCTGGTCTTTAAGTTTCTGGAGGGCAAAGACTGTGTCTTATTTTTGTATGCTCAGTACCAGGTTCAGAGAAGGCACTCAGAATTTGGTGTATTTAATTAAGAAAATAGTGCTGAAGGCTGGGTGTGGCAGCTCACGCCTGCAAATTTAGCACATTTGGAGGCCAAGATCAAAGCAGGCCGATTGCTTGAGGTCAGGAGTTTGAGACCAGGCTAAAAAAAAAAAAATTAGCTGGGCGTTGTGGCACCTGCCTGTAGTCTACTAGCTACTGGCTACTGGGGAGGCTGAGGCAAGAGGATCGCTTGGCTCAGGTGTTTGAGGTTGCCGTGAGCTAAGATGATGCCACTACACTTTACCCAGGACCACAGAGTGAGACTTTATTTTAAAAAATAAGGAAGAAAGGAAGGGAGGGATGGAAAGAGAAAGAGAGGGAAAGGAAAAAAAGAAAGGAAAGAAGGAAAGAAAGAAAAAAAAGGAAGAAAGAAGTGCCAAAAGGTAATTTTCCTTGTGTTTATTGTAATGCATTTTATTAATTTTTTTTGTAATTTGAAGATAGGTGCTAGTAATTCTTTGATAAAACTCAGTAATATTTTTAGTTCTTAAATTGTGCAACTGAAAAACAAAACTTAGAAAACAAACTTGTTATGGAATATTTCTTGCTAGACTATCACATAAAGCCAAATCGTTTTTTCTTTATTAGCACTCCTAATACCTGCTAAATAAAGCCATAGCTTGTCTATTAAGTTTACATAAGCAAATTTCAGGATCACATGTTAGTCCATTAAAATATGCATTAAATACGAGCAGAAATTTGTCTTCTTGGTCATTAAGATATAGATGGTGCCATAAAGTTGGCATAAAACTTTTCCAGTGATAGTTTTAAAAATATATTTTATAGACCAGGCATGATGGCTCATGCCTTTAATCCCAGCACCTGGGAGGCCAAGGACGGTAGATTGACTGAGCTCACAGGTTCGAGCCCAGCCTGAGCCAGAAAGAGACCTTGTCTCTAAAAATAGCCAGACGTTGTGGTGGGCGCCTGTGGTCCCAGCTACTTGGGAGGCTGAGGCAAGAGACTCGCTTAAGCCCAGGAGTTTGAGGTTGCTGTGAGCTATGACAATCACAGCACTCTGCAAGGGTGACAAAGTGAGACTCTGTCTCAAAAAATACATTTTAATAAACTTTTCATTCACATATAAATGTATATACTTATACTTATTGGGGACTAAAAGATTATTGATAAGTCCTTTATTAGACATCCAATATTAATTGGCTTCTGTCTCAATCTGTAGTATCTAGACTGGGTATGTAAAGATCTGAGTGATTATTATAGAAACCTGCCAGTAGTAGGTGCTCAATAAATGTTTTTTGTGTCCTAAGGATTCATTAATTTTTGTGAAAGGAGACCCAAAGCATCACAAGGCCATCAATAGTTCATTTTGCTATATAGTCTTTATTACATATACCTCTCTATTAACTGTTACATTTATACTAATTAAGATTTAAAATCATACAGATGAGAGGCGCCTGTGGCTCAAAGGAGTAGGGTCCTGGCTTCATATACCAGAGGTGGTGGGTTCAAACCCAGCCCTGGCCAAAAACTGCAAAAAAAAAAAAAAAAAAGTATTTAAAAAAAAAACATACAAATGACTCCAAGGCCTTTTGGATTGAGAAAAAAAAGATGAAATAATAAGATAATAATTCAATAACTACAAGTTATTTCTGTTATGTGTACATTATTTGAAAAGTGATATTATAACTTTATTATTATTTCTGTATAATCCGTCAAAATCCTTTAAACCTGAATGATTCTGAATGCGATTCTTTTTTCACCCTGAAATCTACTTTTGGTATCCAAAATTAAAAGAATTTTTAAAATTAAAAAGTTCTTTTAAAAAAATGAATAGTCAAAAGAGGTATAGAGTAAATCAAAAAAAGATGGACTTGGTACCCTATGATTTTGGATAGGGGTCCCATCCGGGAGATATTTAAAAACCGAGTGCTTAATAATGGATATGAAACAGCAAAATTCACTTATGGGTCAGTACTCTTTACTCATTGGTAATACTTCAAAATTAGCTTACTGCTTGATATGTTAATGGCAATGGAATTGGCAACGTATCACAAATTGTACTTATAATGGGTATTCTTTGACACATCGGGTTATTTGTAGTTTTAAAGGAAACTTTTAAGATGAGAGAAATAAAAACATTTCAATAGCATCACCGATGGAATAGTGCAAAACGATATTTTCTACTCTTCATTCTTAATTATTGAGGGATTATTTATCTAGATTTCTGCTTCTTTCAGTCATCGATACACCAACAGCCCCTTCTAGACTGTTGATTTCCAAAGTGTAGGGAGCTCTTTAGCACCAGTGACAGCTAGGATCCAGCCTCGTCCCCATCATTATTTGTGGGACGGCAGACATATTTATTAAATAAATGAGAATGAGTTGCTTATGTGGTTAGTCCTGTGACTTTTTATTTGTTCTTCTTTTATGGTATTGAGAGGAAGGAAGGTAGTGACACTGAAACTGATTCATTTTGCTGGTTAATTCATCCAAGGTGCTGTTAAAGTTTTAGTAGAAGAATTATCTCTGTTTAAAAAAAAAGATACAGTGCCTTTTAAATTTGGGCTTTGTTTAAAAAAAATTTTTTTTTTGGAGACAGAGTCTCACTATATCACCCTGGATAGAGTGAGGTGGCATCACAGCTCACAGCAACCTCAAGGTCTTGGGCTTAAGCGATTCTCTTGGCTCAGACTCCCGAGTAGGTGGGACTACAGGCGCTGGCCAGAACGCCTGGCTATTTTTTGGTTGCAACTGTCATTGTTGCTTGGCAAGCCCAGGCTGGATTCAAACCCACCAGCTCCGTTGTATGTGGCTGGCACCCTAGCTACTAAGCTACAGGCACTGAGCCAACTTTGTTTAAAAATTTTGATACATTGTTTATTTCACTCTTTACTGTCATTTCCATGGTAAATTATTTCCTCACAGCAAATGCTTTGAGGCTTAAAGTAGTTGAGAATACTTTATAACACTTAATTTGAGCTCTCTATCACAGCAATATCAGTTCATTTGAGAAATGGTATCTATTTGAGATACTATTAACTTACCAGAATAGTTGACGTTATCAGAACAATTTCTTGTAATACTTGGTGCGTAGTCTGTGGATATGAGAAAATGACCACTCTCACCAATCTACATACATTTTTGTATAGATTCGGATTTACATCATTGCTGATGGATAATATCTTCTGCTTGAGAACTAGAAGTAACTGATTTTTATAATATTTTAACAATGAATCATTTTTGCTACCATTTGCCTCTATCCCTGTAGTTAAAAATATCACCTGAAGGCTGAGCGTGGTGGCTCAGACCTGTAATCCTAGCACTCTGGGAGGCCGAGGCCGGTGGATTGCCTCAGCTCAGGGGTTCAAGACCAGGTTGAGCAAGAGGGAGACCCCGTCTCTAAAAATAGCCGGGAGTTGTGGCAGTCGCCTATAGTCTTAGCTACTTGGGAGGCTGAGGCAAGATAATCGCCTAAGCCCAGGAGTTGGAGGTTGCTATGGGCTGTGACGCCACAGCATTCTACCACGGGTGACAGTAAGATTCTGTCTCAAACAAACAAACAAAAAAAATCGCCTGACCCCAACTTCTAGTGCTTATTCACAGTTGATTTATATGCTTGCATACAGTGTAGATAGTTCCACAAATGTGCTTCAGGGGCCAACTTCATTTAAATTTCATCTGATTTTCACATAGAACTCCACATTTTAGTGTATTGAAGACTAACAATGTCTGATCTCAAAATAAGACTTTTTGGCCAACTCCAAAAATATTGAAATTTTATAAACATGATGAGTAAAATTGTGGTTCTGCACTGGTCTTTTTTTTTCTTGAGGTCATGTAAAATTATTTAAGTAATAGTATTAGCTGGGTACAGCAGCTCACGCCTGTAATCCTAGCACTCTGGGAGGCTGAGGAATGTGGGTTGCTTGAGCTGACGAGTTCGAGACCAGCCTAAGCAAGAGCGAGACCCTGTCTCTAAAAAAAATAGCCAGGTGTTGTGGTGGTCACCTGTAGTCCCAGCTGCTGGGAGGCTGAGGGAAAAGAATTAATTGAGCCCAGGAATTTGGGGTTGCTGTGAGGTATTACACCATAGCACTCTAACAAAGGTGACAAAGTGAGACTCTGTCTCAAAAACAAAGCAAAAAAGAAGAGAATGTTACTAAGTGTCCTATTTCCTATACTATTTTTTTTATTTTTTATTTTTTAGACAGAGTCTCACTCACTATGTCACCCTGGGTAGAGTGCCATCACGTCACAGCTCACAGCAACCTCAAACTCTTGAACTTAGGCGATTCTCTTGCCTCAGCCTCCCAAATAGCTGGGACCACAGTTGCCCTCCACAATGCCCGGCTATTTTTTGGTTGTAGTTGTCATTGTTGTTTAGCAGGCCTCGGGCAGGGCTCCAACCTGCCAGCCTTGGTGTATGTGGCTGGCACCATAACCACTGTGCTATGGGCGCTGAGCCTTTCCTGTGCTAATTTACCGCCTTGATGGGCTCAGGTACTTGGGACAGGCTTTTGTCACGCAGGATAGTACAAGGACATGGAATTTGTTACATTATGATTATATATTTTAAGGCTTTTAAATCCTTATTATAAAGTTGGGGTACTTCTTGTCTGATTTTTATGTTCAGAACTAAAGAATCTGAATGTTAAATATTAAAAATTATTTTGAAATAAGGTGAGACACTTGCAAGGGTAATAGTTTGTTATGTGTATGCATCTTCATTTTTTTCCGTATTGGCAAATAAGACAAAATACAGAAATGATTAACATGTTGCAGTCGCTAGGGAGATTTGTAACTTTTAATCCACAGCTCTAGGTTTCTTGCTTTTGTTTACAATAACCTTCTTATTCTCATTTTTGGCATTTTAGTAATTATTGTATATTTGAAATTATTATACTTGTACCTTACCAAGATCTCCCTTTACTGGTTTTATATATGGTAATCCATGCAAGATTTCATTTGAAAAAAATGAAATCGCTTTTTTTAAAAAAGGTTTGAAAACTACTGGTGTAGATGTTTTCATACTAAATAGTCTCTGGAACCAGGATTGTGTAAGATTCAGCAAGTTCTGTAGAAATTATGACTGTCTGAAATTCAACCCGGGGTCCATAAGGCTAAATGACCTTCATGATAACCCGGAGCTTCCTAGTTCCACTGTGGCTACCATGGATGTTACACTGTACTGCCATTCAAACCGAGAAATAAATGGCTGCTAGCCTGCAGGAAACATTTGTCCAAAGCAGCTGTGTGCCTGTGGACTCAAGGAGGCCAGGTGAGAGAAATTATTCATAAATGTTCTGAACCACTGGTTCTCTGCCTCTTTTAGTTTGTGAATTATTTCAGCAGGACGAAAGAGTTTACAGACCATCCTAACGAACACTTTTACTTGCCGCTATAAAAACAAAATCTCCCAGAATTGATGAGACTATTTTGGAGTGGATGAAAGAATGAGGATGAGATAGCAGTTTAACATTTTCTACGCCCTCTAGAAATAAAATCGTGACTTCTTTGGAAAATTCAGTATAAAATCGACCCTTGGCGTTTACAAATGTGACCTGCTATCACAACACTTTGTCAGTGACCCTAAAAGCCCATAGTCATACCTGGTAATTTGTAAATGGTATAGCTTCTGTAAAAATTTAAAGAGAGTAATGTGTGTAAAACTCCCAGTTCAAATTTGAATGAATAGGGCTGGGAGACCAGAGGCCACAAACTAGTACTTCAGTTCATAGCTTCTAAGTGTGCCGGACCAATAGCATAGTATGTACCTGTCAGTAAAAGGAGTTTGGAGATTTGCAAACATCAGTGATCTAATGTGGACCTACTTGTCCCAAACCTAAACAACTAGGAAATTGTTATGGGTAATCGATTTGGGGGAGGGAGGTACAATGTATAGAATAGAAGAAATAATGATTGAATACGTTGCTATTAGAAATTCATATAGTCGGCTCGGCGCCTATAGCTCAACCGGCTAAGGCGCCAGCCACGTACACCTAAGGTGGCGGGTTCGAATCCCCAGCCTGGACCCGCTAAACAACAATGATGGTTGCAACCAAAAAATGGCCGGGTGTTGTGGCGGGCGCCTGTGGTCCCAGCTACTTGGGAGGCTGAGGCAGGAGACTCGCTTGAGCCCAGGAGTTGGAGGTTCTGTCTTAAAAACAAGACAGAAGAAAAACCTACCTTGATAGATTAGCTGAAATTCTAATTGTAACCACCCCAAAATTGATGACTCCCCAGAATACTATCAAGGTATTATTCAAACAGCAGCAGCATTATACATATATTAGCTCCATAAATACTTTTTAATATTGCTTTGTAAATCATATTTGGGATCTTGTAGCTGATGGCTCCTGTATGTAATGCCAAAATAATCATGATTTCCATACATATCTTAGTCTAGTAGAAGTTCATTTTACTTATTTTAGACCATAATCACTCTTTTTTTTTTTTTTTTTTTGAGACAGAGCCTCAAGCTGTCCCCCTGGGTAGAGTGCCGTGGCATTACAGCTCACAGCAACCTCCAACTCCTGGGCTCAAGCGAGTCTCTTGCCTCCGCCTCCCAAGTAGCTGGGAC
>CAUYTI010156716.1:0-12656 GCA_963575145.1 Galago senegalensis
TTACAGGGGTACAAGTGAATCTTTCTAAGAGTAGAATGTGAATGTTTTAAAACAATAACTGAGAAAATAACATGAAGGCTGTGTTGACCAGTTTGATGGAAGTATTTCAGATTGCATGTGAAAACCCCACACTGTACCCCAGAACTGCATTAATGTACATAGTTACCATTCAATTAAAAAAAAAATAAGTGGGTCATCAATTGCAACTATTTCCAGGATGAGATATCTTTTTTTTTTTTTTTTTAATAAAAAGGAATGTGTTTTTGGAATAAGATTTTTACTCATCAGAGGGTAGTCTTTGTTTTATTCTTTTTTTTTTACTTAAATTGTCTGACTAATTTCCTCTGGTTTATCACTTTGCCAGCACAGGCCAAAGCTAAGTCTCCCCAAAGTCCGTCTAAAGCATTGTGTTCCATGTGACCTCAGAGTCTCTTTTGCCCTTTCTCTGGGCTGTGTGATGTAATAAAAAGCACGTGGGCTTTGGACTCAGACAGGCTCTGGGTCTTGCCCGCCTCTGACTCTCTCCAGCTGTGATCCGGGGTAAGTTATTTAACCTCTCTGCTCCTCAGCTTCTTTTTCTATAAAATGGGAACGTAAATATGTAGGATCCACCCTCACATTGTTATTGTGAGGATTAAATTACATGACGAAGATGAACATGCTTAGAGCCTGGTAAATAGTAAACGCTCAGAGATTGTTCTCGGGGTTTGTCTGCCTTATCTGATACTGAGCAAGATGTCAAGCCTAAGTCAAATTCTGCTAAGGGAAATCTGGCTGAAGAGGCGAGTCTACAAAATTCTCATTTATATCAAAGGGAAAATACTTGCATTACACATATTTGTGTTTTAAGTTTGTTTGGTTTGGTTTGTGTTTTTAAGTGGAAGGTAGGAATTGAGTTGGCACCTTGAGTCCTGTTTCCTAGTCAGGGTGCCCAGGCCTCTCCTTGCCCCAGATGCATATGTTGGCAGGTGGCTCTAATTCTGTGACACAGGGGGTCAGATGGTGGGAGGGGAAGGCACGGGGTTCCCCCAGTTAATAGTCCCCATGCAGCTGCCGCTGGAAACATTCAGTACCCTGCTCTGCAGCCTGAACTTAGGAAGGTTATTTCATTACGCCAATAAAGGCCTCAAAAACACATTTCCTTCCCTGAGCCCCAAACACATTCTTTCCCCAAAATTAAGAGGGCTAAAATGTTCCTCTTCTACTTTTCCAGATATCCCTGGTTCAGACTATCACTAGTGGGTCTAATATACTTTGAGTTCATTTTGATCATCTAAAGGCACTTTTGAGTACTTCTGTCTGCTGAGCCCTCGTAAAATGGTCCCTAGCCAATAGCAAGCCTCAGAACAGTCCTGTATTAGTTGTGGCAGAGGCTGGTGAGGATTGTCACGGCTTTGGTGGGCTGGGGCGATCAGACACCTGCAGAAACAGCCAGGCCAGGCTCCCCGCTGACACTGCCAGGCCCCTTGGGTAAGTGTTGGCTCCGTATCCAGCAGGGAGTGTTTTTGCAACCTGGGATCCATGCTTTTGAGTCTGGGTGGTAGGAATTTGTTTCCAGAACTCATTTTCTTCTCTTTCCCCTCTGGGTCTTTACACAGGTTCTAATTCTTACTGAAATATTTTCTGTTTCTCTTCTTTTCCTTCTCTGGTGCCCTTTAAGTCTTCGCTTGGACCTGTTGCCTCTCCTTGCCCATGTGCCTTCCCTCCCTTCTCCACCAGCAGGGCAGGGTTAGACGATCTTCCTCTGGGTCCCAGGACACCATGAACTCCCCTACTGCGTGCTTGCTGTCCATGTACCCCACCAGACTATGAGCTCTGGGCCACCAGGCTCGCCTTTACCATTCTCCACCATATCCTCAGGACACCTCGACGCCCACTGTACAAAGGCCCATAGACCTGGCAAAGTTTATCCACTCAGAGTACAGATGTTCCAAACTGATTTTTCATCTCTTCCAACCCCCAAAGCTGAACGCTTGAAAATGGACTCACCTATTAAAAGAAGGAAAAGACTAAAGGAAAAAAAAGAAAAACAAAAAAAAGACAGAAGATACTGCAGCGAATACTTCCTTCTACTCGACTTCCTAGTGGTTCCAGGCAAGGAATTTAACATCTCCAGGCTGCAGGAGCTTCACCTGTTACAAGGGAAGAATATGCCTTTGTGAAGATGTGAAGCTCTTTTGAATTCCTTTTGAGATATAGGATTTGATTCCATGAAAATGTCTCCTCAGCAGAGGGAAAGAGGAAGAACCGCTGGAGAGAGGACCAGGGAAGGATAGTAACCCCCACCTGGGTCTTTGGTGTCTTGGTGGTTCCGATACCGTAAACATGTGAAGGATAATAATTAAGTCATGAATTTTACAATCTGTTTTTCCCTAAGCCAGTGACAGTCTTAAATCCAGTTCACATCTTTTGGATTTTGACATCACTTCTGTTGGCAAGTAGCTTAGCTTGAGATCGGGGAAATCAGGCTGGGATTAAAAAGACAAGAAGCATCAGACTCCAAACAGTTTCTGGCCATGTGATATTTGATGCTGTTAAGGTAAACAGATTAGACATCTGTGTATTGCATTCCTCATGAATTATGGAAAATTTGAAATTAAAGTGAAAAGTTCCCTGGGCAAAATGTGTTCTGCATTCGATTGAACTAAAACTGCACAAAGAGACCTAAAAATTGGTTATTTTAAAAAGCAGCTGATTTTTCCTCCCATGCCTATTAAAATTTGTCTTTTCTAAATTTTGTGGGGAAAGTATGAGCTTTGGACTGAAAGAGACCTAGGCAAACAATCTGCAAAATATAAACCCTTGGTCAAGTTACTCATCTATTGTAAACCTAAGGGTGCTTATTTTCAAAAAGGCAAGGACAAGCTTTACTTGGCAGAGTTCTTGCAAGAATGAAATTGGTTAATATTAACACAGTACTTAGCCCAGTTCCTCAAATTTGGAGCAACTTCTTAGTTTATAGCATTTTTGCAAAGTAGCATTTTATTCATAGCACATACACACTTAAAAAATTGCTTGTTTCAGAAACAAACTAAATTTCAAATCAGCCAATATTCTAGGAGCACAGGAATGTTCTCAGTCAGCTCCTTATTCTTGAACGTTTGCGGTGGAGTTTGCTTTGAGAAATATCAGTGATCAGTAAACATGATTTATTCATTCAGAAGGAAACCAACAATAGATACCAAGCAGATAAAAATAAAATGCTTCAAAGATCATGATGACAATGGTGAGGACAGCTCACAAGATCAAAGAAAATCTGGAGAACCAGATCTCAACACGGAGAAAAACAAATCAGCTCTAACATTTTGAGGATCAGGAACTACCTGCCATTAGGAAGAACTCTATTGCCTGTAATCCAAAAAGCTTAAATCCACTACCGGAGATTAGCGTTTTCATATTCTTAGTTATTTCAAGGCAGCCATTGTCCTACTACTGGCTGGGAATGACTTTGAATTAGTGACCAATATTTTTTTTTCTTCAAAGTTTGATGACCATAAAATTTGGGAGTGAAAACTTCTAGAGGAAATGCCTGTGCGTAAAATTTTAATATTCTGCACTAGGGGCCCACTTGGCTACTATTGGGTGATTAGGAACATATAAACTCTGAATGATAATTTCTCCCAGTTACTGGCTTGGAAGAGGAATTTGTTTCACATTAAATGTTACTGATTATAAATTTACTACGTGATTACCTAGGGTCAAAAGACTAGATGCATATTCCTAAATTATTTTTGAGTAGATAAAAGTCATAATCAAACTGGCAATTGGATTTGGAGATTTGGAGGTCAGCGATTTGGAGAAGAAAGGTCAATGAATAACCAAACTGTTATTAGGTTGCAGATGTACAATGCCACTTGAAGGGCCGGCTTTGATTTCTGTCCTCCGTTATCCCTGTTGGCACCTGTCTCTGGTATGTGTGGATGCCTGGGTGCTCTGATGCTCCCTGGAATGGTTTCCAAGGAGATGTTATAACAAATTCTGTCAACGTTGCCTGGGAGTTAGGCTTCTTAGTAAGCAGTGCTGAATCACCTCCTCTCTAAGCTGAGTTGATTCCTTAGCTTAGAAGAAAAAAGGCCTGGTATGGCAAACTGAATTCATAAAAAGTTGAGCAGGCTCTGCATCTGAAGGCCTTTTGTAACTAAGGACAATCAGACGTCAGAGACCAGGCCCCTCCCTCTGTGCCCTCGGGGCTCTTACATCTCCTGGGGAGGGGAGTGCTGATGCCGTGGGGAATATTCCCTGAGCAGAGCTGTCCCTGTGCTCTCAGCTCCTCTTCTTCCTCCAGGTAGCAACTGCTGCCAGGCAGGCTTCAGTGAGCTCTGTGCAGGCTCCACCTGACATCAACTACCTTGGACCCTCCTACCCTGGAGCCTGTCTGGAAGTGTGAGGACACAGGGGCAGCCGCTGACGGACAATAGCCACCCATTTCTATTCCTTGGGTGTTAGTAGGCTTCTCAGAAAACCCTCTGGGATGAATGAAGTGTGAGAGTGGCCAGCTCAATATTTTTACTGTGCAATCTCTCCTTTCCTCTCTAGCTTCCTTGTTTCCCTCTCCAGACCCCTTGGGTTACTTCCTAGGTCAACTTCCTGCACTCCCACCTCTGCCAGGCTGTGCTATGGGGAACCAGACCCTTCCCCACAGTTGTCCTCTAAAACAAGCCTACCCCCTGAGAAGGGGCGTATTTTCTCTCTAAGACTTAAATTTTAAGGGCAGATTAGAATCCTGCTATTTCCCCACAGATAACTGAGCATTTGTCTTTGCACACAAAATCCCAACTACCTTTTTAGAAATGACACTTTATAATTTCAGAGCTTGACTGTTCTTTCAGCATTTGAACTTGAGTTCTTATTGTTTTGTGATCTCAGTACAACCTGCCCTAGCTCACCTGTCAGACGTTCTGCACGGATGAGTTGCCTCACCACCTGGTGAATATGGTGATGGGCTGAGAGTGAGTCAACAGTAAGGAAACATCACCAGCTCATGTTGGAGAAGATGGGTGGGAAGGAAGAAGTGGTTGTGGCTAGGATGAAGAAGAGGATCTTGCTAAGGAGATGGTGGCCCCACATGAAGCCAGATTTCACTGTTGGTGCCTGTTGTCTGAAGACTTGTCATTTACGTGCCAAGTTGCTTACTGTGTACCTGCTAAGCGTGTGCACTATGCAGGGCCCTATAGGGGCAGACAAATAACAGATGTTCTCAGTCATTAGAAGACTTGCAATGGAGGTGGGAAAAGTAATTAGAGAAAGGCATTTGATGTAAATAGAACCAAAGTGGAGAACGAAGGAGTTCTCTATGAATTAATAATAAGGACACAATGAGTGGAGATAGGATTTTGCCCAGAAAGACTTCATAGAAGACAATTGCCTTAAATTAGGGAAGAGCCGACTTGGGCTGGTAGAAAGTTTAGGTTAGTCCAGGCAGTGGTAAGAGCGTGAACAAAGATATGGAAAATCATTCGTTTTGTCATTTGCTCCCACTTCAGGCTAAGCATCCCGCCTACTGCTGTTCATGTAAAGATGCACAACACACATTCAAACCCCACCTCATGGCGCTTGAGGCCTGGAACTGGAGGACTCATAGACCATCTTGGTCGGTGCTGAGGCAACTTCCACGGAGCAAGTGCTATTCTGAGGAGGGCCTTGAAAGACAAAGCAAAAGAGATGTTGATACTTTTATGAGAAAAAAATTACATAGTTGTTTTATTTATTATTTCTGCTGTGCAAATAAAGATTATTTATTTATTATTTCTGAGGTGCAAAACCTTTGTGTCATCGGGGAACAGAAGTCACCTTTTATCATTATCTTGCATTTCAAACCATACAGTGCATGTTTCTTTCTCTGGGGGAAGTGAGAGGTTTAATAAGCAGACAGCCGTCTCTTTGATCGTGAGTTCGTACACATATTTTTATATTTCCAGAAAAATAAATGAGGGCAACAGTCTATGTTGACATCTAGGACTTCGCAAGTGCTGCTTTCTTGATCAAAGCCACGACAGATACACATTTATAACTACTAGGAAATGGACCCTTCTCTCAAAAGTCTGGCTTTAGTCTTTACATAAGTGTCAGTTTAGAAGATTTTCAAGCCGACTTCTGGTCAAATTCTCTCCAATTACTGTAATTTTGTAAACCTAGTCTTTCAAATTGCAGATAAAGCAATTGGACGTAAAATGACAAAGACTACGTGGCAATAGCATAGGCCCTAAATCTATTTTTTTTTCTTATATTAAGCCACACCGTGACCAAGTGCTGCTTCTTTTCAGTTGAATATTTAATGGGGAATCCACGCTTGTCTTCCCAAATCCCTGCACTGCCATTGCTCCATTTTATATATTTCATAAAAGCCCAGGACTGGCCTAGTGGTAGCTGTGTCATGATGCTGAATATTGTTTCTTTTGGGAAAGCAGAGAGAAGTAATCTGTGTAGGTTGCGGTTTCCTGATTCCTGATTACATAATGCAGAGAGCTGCCCATGTGGAAAAGGAAATTGATTTAAAAGCAGTGGGTGGGTATATCTAACACACATTTGATGCGTAAAATGAAAAGAGGCTCTGACAATGTCAGCCTGGATTGTAAAATATCGACAGCATGAAGGTCTTGGAAGACGCTTCATTTCGATCTGCATAGTATGTCCCCCAGCACCACAGCGATTGTCCTTCATCAGCAACCTCATCCCCTAGTCACAGCCTGGCACTTCTGTTGCGTGGGCCATGGTGACAGTCATCAGCTGGGCATGATTCCTCAGCACCATTTCTAGTCCATGCCAGCTTTGACAAAGGCTTAAAAAAAGTGAATCCCTTTCCTTTTTTCATAATGCACCTTTCCCCTCTCACGAAAGGGAGGTCAGGGTCAGCTTGCTAGGAGCAAGGGTGGGTTATTTGGGGAGTTGGAAAGAGCACGTCTAACACTGTAACTTTCACCCCTGATTTTGTGGGGTTTGGATGCAGAGATGTTATCAGGTGATCTTAGCTTTTGTGGGTTTCTAGCTTCTTGGAAGAATTAGCACCAACCTGTTAGGCCTAGAAAAGTATCCAGACAGAATGGGGTTCTCTTGCCACCATATCAAGATTGTGTTTGGTTCCCCATACTTTTACTCCGTACTCAACTCCAGAGTACAGAAATCCTAAGAAGGTTGGCTTAGAATACAGAATTATGCTCAAACCACAGAAAGAGATGGTAAGCACCACTGCAATGGAAGGATGTGTAGGAATGACTGATGGCAGCAAGGTAGTCCAAAAGCCAGTAAGAGTGAACAAAGCTTTACAGTTTATCACTTTCTTTCTTAAATGTTACCTGTGACCTTAAGACTCCCAAATGCCTAGGAAGTCAGTATTATAATAATTTCTTATATATAATGTAATATATATAATACTATAATCAATATAATATTATACTTAATATCATAATCTGCTCTATAAATAAAGATAATGGAGTATACTCAGTTTCGGTCACTTACTAATGGATGAGCCAAACCCAGACTTCTGTCCGGCCACCATCTGTGCAACTCCCTGTGTACTGGGGAATTGCTCTAAATGCAACTGAGATGCCTTACTCAGGTTACCTCCATCATGCCTGAGCAGTGAGAAATGTCTATAGGTAGTTGGAGACACTTCTGAGACATTTTGTGAACAAAGGTGTGAGAACAATTCTGCCACCCTGGCAATCATTGTTAGTATTCAATCAAGTCGATCTTTTCATTCACTCCTGGGATGGGAAAGAGCATGATGCGAATTGACAGGGAAATGATTTTCAGACCTTGCCCTTTGCTTGGGCTGCCGGAATATTTGCCAATATGTAAGTTTCACATGGTGGGGTCCCTTTCTCTTTTTGAAACAAAAACTTCTCTTTGAGGACAAAGCACTGAGATTTTCAGCTAAGAGTAGATGGATTTTTCTATAAGTCTAGCTATTTGGTTACATCAGGTAGGCCTTAGCAAGGTCCTAAGATGAATCAAATATAAGTTACAGAAGAACCAACCGCGGAGCTGCCCACAATTCCTTTGTGATGTGGTCATCTTGCCTCATTTGTGGTCCCGCCTGTGCGCACAGTCCAAGCTTTGTGCTTTACACACATTCATCCTCCAGTCTAAGCCTCCTAATAGTTCCACCAGAGAGGTCAGGTGCTGCCTGTGCCACACACCTAGTAAGTTGGGGAGGACGGGTTGATACCAAGGGCCATGCTGCTATGAACCCTCAGCCCCAGAGGTGTTGCCTCTCAGAGGTGTGCTGGGACGCTGGAGGGGCTAAGAAGGCCAGATCAAGTCCATCGCCCTCTGTTTCTGCCAAGCATCCCCTATCTTACCTGTTTTGTGTGTGGTAGGGTTGCTCAAGTTTAGAGGTCACAAAATCCATAGCACGGCTCAGATACACACGGAGAAGATGGTTCTTCATGAGGACTGTAGCTGATCTGGTCACCATGAATAGGTCTCATCTGATGACAAGCTGCAAGAGAGGAGGTTAAGTAGCTTCCCAGTGTGGTTTAAGCTTCGTTCAATTGAAACATTTAAAGGTCCTTTGTAAAAAGTTGCAGCCTTGCACCTGGCCCCCACCTTCTGTCCTCAGACTTCTGGGCATGGTGGAGGAGGGGTTTTCAACTTCCTTGTCCTCTTCTGTCTTGATGCTCCTTGGCCAGCGGGGTATGGGGCACCCAGACGTTCAAAGCTAAAGTAACTCAGGGTCTGTTCTTTCAGCTCCCGCATGTTCCTGGCAAGGCTCCCAGGCTGAAACGGCCTCCTCAGGTTACAATTCTGCCGAGGCCTGGCCGTGACTCTTGCTTGTCACTAGTCCAAGAAGCTAACTCTGCAATCTTTATTAACTAAGAGGTACCTCATCCCTATGAAGAGGACCCCTCTGGCTACAGTGGCTCCTCACACCAACTTAGATAATGAGAATTTCCCTTAAGGCGTCTATTCTCATCTCAAGAAAGCCACACATGAGATAGGAGTGACTGCTTCTCCTCACTCAATAGGTCGGTCACCTTGCTGCATCTGTAATAGAAGAGAATCGAAAATTGCAGAATGTTAGTATTGGAAAGTTCCTTAACTACCACCTACAACCCTCCTCGCCGCCTTAAAGGATGAGGAACCTGGAGCCCCGAAAAATGAAGCATTTGGCCTGGCCACATGCCCAGTTTATGGGGACGTTAGAGCTTGATTAATCCTAACTCTAAATCCAGTGTCTAAGTGCCTCACACCGCCCTGGGCATCAGTCACAAACCCACCTCAGTCTGAATAGCTAAGGGCCATTCCCAGTGCAGAGTTACGTGCACCTTACACGTTTACAAAGTTAACCCGGCAGAGGGAAGGACTGCAGTTGCTTTGCCACACAGCAGTTTTCTGTGAAAGCCTTTGAACCCAACGAGGTCAAGTGCATTCTCTTTAAGCCATGTGTCTCTAAGTCTCGCGTATATTTGGAAGGCTCGCGAGAGACCAAGGTTGAAAAGAAAATGAAACCGCGTACACCAGCTCAGAAAGCGTCTTCCTTCAGTTCTTTACCCCTACTCACTGTAGCTTCAAGATAATGCTGCCTTGGGGAGCATGGTAGGAGATTTTCAGCAGAAAATACATTCCGTAATGCGAAACAAAAAAAGTTCTCCCATGAATACTAATGTGTTGCCTAAATATTTTGTATTTAGGCAACACATGAGTATTTTCAATTTTCCATGCAGTGAACTATCTAAAATAACATGTAAAAATAATGATTTTGGAGACAAGATACTTTTCCTCAAAGGATATTGGCTGGAGACTAAAAAAGGCACACAATAGCTTTAAAAAGCAGAAGAAATTATTTTTGATTAGAAGTGCCTTTCCCCCTACATCAGAGACTACGGATCTGGAGTAAGATGCAGAGACTTGTACAAGAGTCTCATGATTATTTTATAAAATACACAACAGGCCTGGCTTTGAGGACCGCATGAATTTTTCAATGAGTTGTGTGACTTGCACACAAGGTCAGTGATCTCCGATTGCATGCCTCCCGCTGGTCAGAATCTGTTCTCCACTCCGAGGGCGTCCGTAATCCTTCTGGGCTGCTTCACTGTCTCTCCAGGCAATGTCTGGGGACGCTGTAGCAGCGGTCATTGGGGACTGTTATTGGGCTGAATTGTGCCTCCCTAAACTTTATATGTTGAAATCCTAACCTCCAGTAAGGCAGAATGTGACTTTATTTGGAAACAAAGATGTGATCACATGTGATTAGTTAAGACGAGGTCTCACTGGAGTGGAGTGAGTCCTTAATCTAATATAGCCTGTGTCCTTATAAAAAGGTGAAACTGGGATGCAGACCTGGGCAGACAGCGTGAAGAGACCTGGGCTGTCACCTACACGCCAAGGAGCGCCCGAGGCTACCAGCAGCCAGCAGAGGCAGAGGACGGATTTCTCTCTCTCAGCCCTTAGGTGGAACCAACCCCATCGCAACTTGACCTTGAAATTCTGGCCTCAGTGCATACATTTCTGACATATGTGGTTCCCAGTGCTTTGTCATTTTGTTAAGAAATTTGCACAGGGAACGTTTCCTATTCCCATCCCTCTCTGAGTCTTCCTCCAACTTTGCTTAAATCTTCCCCTTCTAAAACAGGACTGTCCTTAAAAAACTTCATTTGTACTTTCCTAAGGACTCATCCCTCTCCCAGGGATGTCTGCATGGAAATTTCATACGTGGAAGGCAGAGACTTCTCTCCCGTTTGGGGTAAGCACTGAAGGGTGAAGGTCAAAAGCATAGGCTTATCAGCCACTGAAAGAACAGTGTTTAATCCATCACTGACTATACGACTTTGGGGGGTTAAAGCAGCATGAACTTCTCATCTGCTAAATGGGGCCCTGCGGCTCCTCACCTTGCAGGATTAGGTGAGATTGTGAAAGTAAAGCACTTAGCACAATTCCTGACTCCGAAGCACCTCAATTAATGAGAGCTATTAAAAATAGTGTCTATAAGGGGGAGCTGGAGGCAAGGAGGAAGAGGGGGACGTGCTCATGGAGTTTTTTCAGCTCTCTGAAATTAGACTAGACAGCTGCCTACTCGGTTATGTAACTCCCAAGTCACATTTACAGTCTGCATTAAGCCGAGTAATCACATGAGCCCCGATCGCCTTGGTGAATCTGAGAAAATGTAAGATTTTAACATGAAAATGAGAGGGTTTGAGGAGCCACAACAGGCAAGAGACGCACAAGAGGCAGGGGATGCTGCCCCTGTATCTTCCAGAAGGAGGGAGAGTCAGCACGTGTCGGTCAGGACCCTGAAGTCAGCAAAACCCAGCACTGAGGTCCGGAGACGCAGCTCCCTTCTGTTCATCTACAGGGCCGTGCACCATTGTCTGAGTCTCTCCAGGTGTCCAGTCCTTACCTGTAAGGTGTCAGGGAGGACCATGTGTTGTCCACAAATATTTACTGCCCCAGTAACATCAAACTTGTCCTTAGGACTTGCTGTGACCCACGTAGGGTGAGGGGACACAATGGTTACGCTCTCAGGCCTCTTCTCTGCTCTGTTATTATGAAAGCTTGTGTCAAGGTGGGGGCCCTGTTAGCTTGGTCCTGAGTGTCTATGATAAGCCAATCACCTCTGTGACCTAAGATGAGTAAGAAACCAACTTTGCTGCTATCAGACACTGACAAGTTGGGGCTCTTTGTTTCCATAGCCCAAGGTGGCCTGTTAGGACCAGTGTGGGTGAGAAGTCACATGTCTGCTCCACAGGGCTCTGGGAAGAGCTTCACAAATGAAATGCCCTGCAGTTAGAGGAGGATACTTGAGGAAAAAAAAAAAAAAAGAAGGAAAGAAACTTAATTTCTGTGAGTTATCCCCTTCTCCCACCAAAAAAAATAAAGTATGAAATATTAGTGGAGGAAATCACAAACAAACCAGAAAACCCCACTGATTAGCCAAACTTCATTCTCTCAAAGTAGGCAGAAGAATGAAGCAGATATAAAGCAGAATTATTCAGAATTGACTTAAAAAGAGACACTTTGGAATCATGCTTACATCAGGCCATCCTCCCACTGCCTGTCTCAAGCCTCTGCCTTTTGATTTTTGCCTTTTTCTCCATATTTCAAATGTCAAGAAGAGTTAACTGAAAATTGTGCTTTTCTTTTTTTTTTTTTTATTTCTTATAGCATAACTGTGTACGTTAATGCAATCATGGGGTACAGTGTGCTGCCTTCATAGACATTTTGAAATACTCTCATCAAACTGGTCAACATAACCTTCACATCATTTTCTTAGTTAGTGAGTTAAAACATTCATACTCTGCTTTTAGAAAGATTCACTTGTACCTTTGTAAGATAAACCATAGAGGTGACCCCACCAATCACCCTCCCTCCCCCCATCCACCCCCCTCACCTCCTCCTCCCACCCCCTTCCCATATTCTAAGGCTATAATTAGGTTATGACATTCCTATAAAAGCTGTGAATTAGTTTCAAAATAGGGCTGTGTACATTGGATACTTTTTTCTTCCATTCTTGAGATACTTTCCTAAGAAGAACATTTTCTAATTCCATCCATATAAACATGAAGGAGGTAAAGTCTCCATCTTTCTTTAGGGCTGCATAGTATTCGAAAATTGTACTTTTCTTTGTATTGGAAAGGAGATATCCAATATGCACATGAAGTCACAATGATCCAGGCAAAGAAAGAATGAGAGAGAGAGAGAGAGAGAAAGGGAGAGAG
>CAUYTI010156717.1:0-18402 GCA_963575145.1 Galago senegalensis
ACAACAATGATGGCTGCAACCAAAAAATGGCCGGCGCTGTGGCGGGCGCCTGTAGTCCTAGCTACTTGGGAGGCTGAGGCAGGAGACTCGCTTGAGCCCAGGAGTTGGAGGTTGCTGTGAGCTGTGAGGCCATGGCACTCCCCCCAGGGGGATAGCTTGAGGCTCCGTCTCAAAAAAAAAAAAAAATTAACATCACTTTATAATCTAAAGCATTAGGTGGTCATTTAGTTCACCTCTATACATTTTATAGATGAAGAATATGAGGCCCAAAAAAGCCAATGAACTTCCTGAAGTTCTGTATTTAGTGGCAAAACTGTATCTATAAAGCTAACTTTCTCAAGTGCCAGTATGACTTAGATATATTAATAGCTAGAGAATAGCTTCTGTTTTAAGTCTTTTTTTCTCTTAATAATGCCTCACACTAAGCCTGGCACACAGAACAAATGTACCACATTTCTTATACCACAAATCCCTTTGAAATTTAACACCTGAACTTGGTCAGAGCAAGCACTCTGATACTGTCTTTTTTTTTTCTTGAGACAAGAGTCTCACTTTGTCACCCTTGGTAGAGTATTGTGGCATCACAGCTCACAGCAACCTCCAACTCCTGGACTTAGGTGATTCTCTTGCCTCAGCCGCCTGAGTAGCTGGGACTACAGGCATCTGCCACTATGCCTGGCTATTTTTTTTGTTGTTGCAGTTTGGCTGGGACTGGGTTTGAACCTCACACCCTCGGTATATGGGGCTGGTGCCCTACCCATTGAGCCTCAGGCGCCGCCTGTCAAATCTTTTCTAAATCAGCTGTTGAACCTTTTTCTTATTCTGTGATGCCCATGAATAATATTCCTATTTTTCATACCCCTGAGAGTTCTGTTCATTGCCTGCTTGTAGTCTAAAAACTTTCTCTTCTATCAGAAAGCTTATCAGAAGTATAAGCTTTTTTTTTCTTATGTTTTTGAGACAGAGTCTCCATCTATTGCCCCAGGCTAAAGGGCCAGGGCCTCAGCCTAGCTCAAAATAATCTCAAATTGAAGTGATCCTCCTGCCTCAGCCTCCTGAGTAGCTGGACTGCAAATGTGTGCCACCATACCCAGCTACTTTTTCTGTTTTTAGTAGAGTCGGGGGTCTTACTTTGCTCAAGCTGATCTTGAATTTCTGACCTCAAGCAATCCCCCTGCCTCACCTCACTCATAGCTACTTGGGAGGCTGAGACAAGAGAATCACTTGAGCCTAAGAGTTTGAGGTTGCTGTGAGCTAAGAGGCTACGGCATTCTACCAAGGGTGATAAAATGAGACTCTATCTCATAAAAACCCAAAAAAGTTTTGCATATAAGCAAGACTATGTGTAGTTTCTTTTATTTGTTAAGAAATGGGGTCTTGGGCAGCGCCTGTAGCTCAAAGGAGTAGGGCACCGGCTCCATGTGCCAGAGGTGGCGGGTTCAAACTCAGCCTTGGCCAAAAACTGCAAAAAAAAGAAAGAAATGGGGTCTTAGGCCAGGCACGGCGGCTCATGCCTGTAATCCCAGCACTCTGGGAGGCCAACGCAGTCAGATCTCCTGAGCTCACAAGTTTGAGAGCAGCCTGAGGCTAGAGCAAGACCCCGTCTCTAAAACTAGTTGAGTATTGTGGTGGGCACCTGTAGTCCCAGCTACTCTGGCAGCTGAGGCAAGAAAATCACTAGAGCCCAAAAGTCTGGGTTTGCTGTAAGCTATGATGCAACAGCACTCTACCAAGGATGACAAAGTGAGACTCTGTCTCAAAAAAAAAGAGAGAGATGGGTCTTGTTATGTTGCCCACTCTAGAATGCAGTAGCATGATTATAGAATGCTATGTATGGCCTCAAATTCCTGGGCTCAAACAATCCTCCGACCACAGCTTCCCAAGTAGCTAGGACTATAGGCATGCCCCACTATACTTGGCTCAAAATATCTTTATTTATTTATTTATTTTTGAGACAGAGCCTCAAGCCATCACCCTGGGTTAAGTGCTGTGGCATCACAGCTCATAGAAACCTCCAACTCCTGGGCTCAAGCCATTCTCCCGCCTCTGCCTCCCAAGTAGCTGGGACTACAGGTGCCTGCCACAACACCTGGCTTTTTTTTTCCTTTGGTTGCAGCCGTTATTGTTTGGTGGGCCCCTGCTGGATTCAAATCCACCAGATCAGGTGTATGTGGCTGGCACCTTAGCCACTTGAGCCACAGGCGCCGAGCCTTATTTATTTTTGAGACAAAGTCTCACTTGATCACCCTTGGTAGTGTGCGATGGCATCACTACCTCCAACTCTTGGGCTTAAGCAATTCTCTTGCCTCAGCCTCCAGAGTAGCTGGGACTACAGGCGCCTGCCACAACGCTCAGCTATTTTTTTTTTCTGTTTAGCAGGCCTGCGCCTGGGTTTGAACCCACCAGCCCTGGAGCATGTAGCTGGTGCCTTAACTGCTGAGGTAATGGGTGCCACCTCAAAATATCTTTAAATATAGCAATACATTGAGCTAAAGTCTCCGGGAAATTGGATAATCCCCAGGAGTTGACAATTACTCAAAAATACCCTTAACTGAGTTGCAGCTGATAATGCACCGTCAATCATAATATAAACAATACAGCTTAGTAGTTAAGATACAGGTTCTGGGCTGGTCCAAGTGCAGTGGTGCTTAAAATTTATTTAATTTTAATTTTTTTTTTTGAAACAGAGTCTCACTTGGTCACCTTCAGTAGAGTGCTGTAGCGTCATAGCTCACAGCAACCTCCAACTGTTGGGCTCAAACTGTCCTCTTGTTTCAGTTTTTTTATTTTTAGTAGAAACAGGGTCTCACTTTTTGCTCAAGCTGGTCTTGAAATCATGAGCTCAAGCATTCCACCCGCCTTGGCCTCCTAGAGTGCTAGGATTATAGGAGTGAACTACCTCACCTGGCAAAGTGTTTACAATTTATTGATCACAACCAGTTACAGATTCCTTTGTTCCTTCTCCACTCCCACTGCTTCACTCATTTAGCCTTTAAGAAAAAAGAAGATAGGCTTGGCACCTGTGGCTCAAGCAGCTAAGGCACAAGCCACATACACCTAAGGTGGTGAGTTTGAATCCCCAGCCCGGGCCCGCCAAACAACAATGACGGCTGCAACCAAAAAATGGCCAGGTGTTGTGGCGGGCACCTGTGATCCCAGCTACTTGGGAGGCTGAGGCAGGAGACTCGCTTGAGCCCAGGAGTTGGAGGTTGCTGTGAGCGTGATGCCATGGCACTCTACCCAGGGGGACAGCTTGAGGCTCTGTCTCAAAACAAACAAACAAACAAAAACCCTTAAAACAATGTAACCTAATTATATGCATCCCCATATTAACCTGGAATAACAAATGAATTACAATTTAACAAAAGGAATAGCTAGCTGTTGTGGTTGGTGCTACATTCATGTCCTCTTTGTCTGATCTGAGGTTCCCCTACACTAGGGTGACCAGACGTCCAGCTTTTGAATAATTTGTTCTGTGTCCCGTGGCATTTTAAAAAAGTCCCAATTTTTGGAACGAATGCATGAGTGGGCAGGAGAACAGTAAGGGAATATACGGTTTTCGGCTGCCATGTGGCTATTTCGCCAGAATATGAGTTTTATATTATTTTTGTTAATTTTATAATGTTAAGCTATAATAATAACAAGTAATTGTGAGATGTGATTATCGAGAACTGCTTATCAAAGTTTGCATTGTTGTCAGGCCCTGCCCTGCCAGGTCCCCTGCCCGGTCCCCACCCCCCCCCATGCTGTCCCGCTTTACAAATGTTAAAATCTGGTCACCCTACCCTACACCCCTGGGTCTCCCTGCCTGAGGCTTTTGTACAAGCATGTGGTGCCTTTAGGCAGGATATGCCAAGAGCTGACTCTCTCAGGAGTGAGGATCTTCAACAAAAGATGGAATTTTGGAGGATAAATACCCCAACCCCCTACCCTATGAATCAAGTCTAAGGTGAGTGACTCTGCTGCCTCCCAGAGGTCCCCAGCAGAGCGAACTCCATTTGCCTGCTCAAATCTCCCACTGGTGTTTCCAGGACCACCTGGCAGATCAAACTTCTCGCGTGCCTAAATCCCTATCTCCAGGTCTGCTCTGGGAGAACCGAGGCTAAGACCTATGGGACTCTCTCTTCAACTCCTTTCCTACTTTATAGCAACAAAGTATGAGAGAGTGGGAAAGAGTAGGATTTGTTTTCTTAGAAAAGCAATACGTGCTCAAGATAAAAGGCAAAGAATTCGAGCCCTATTGAAGGGATAGTGTATTGAGGTGCATCTCCCTCTCAGCTCCTCCCTCTCCCTTGATATAGCCCTGCTAAGAGCTGCCTGGTGTATCCACCCAGACATTTTCTATTCACACATCAGCATCTATATGAATATCCTCTCTTTTCCTTTCACAAATAGGGATCGTTGCAGACACACCGTTCCATGATTGCTTTTTCCAGTTAATTATATACCGTGGACATCTTCCCCAAATCAACACATCCAGACCTGCCTCATTCCACTTAATGACTACAGAGTATTGGAAGATGTGCCTTAAGAGAAAAAAGGGACACGCCTGGAATGTTCTTCTCCAAGTGTGGTATCTGGGCTAATGGGGTGGGAGCTCACACTCCAATTCCTGCTGTATCTCTTCTGGCTCTTCTGTGGCTTGGGAAACAGTATGGATTCTAGCCTCTGGTCAGCTCCATTTAAGCAGCAGGGTGGTTATTGTGGGGGTTGTGGGCTCCTGATCCAGCCATCAGCACTCTGTGAAGAAAAAAAAAAGCCATACCAAACCCCAGAGCCAGGTGCATGGACTGGGACCTGCTCTGGTGTTCTTTGAGCCCATTTTTCCTTCACTTGTCCAGTAAGAACTGGCTCACCCTGGACCACAATTCAGGAAGATGCTGCAGGGCAAATCTACTTCCACTCTGAGTGATCATGTACTTCAGAGGTTGGGCCTTGCTTGGTCTAAACCCATCTGGTGGTGATCCATCCCCCTTCTTGGTGATTGGCTCAGGTCAATCACTTGTTTTGTAAATAAAGTTTTATTGGCACACAGCTGTGCTTATTTTGTGCATATTATACGTGGCAGCTTTCACTCTACAAGGGCATAGTTGAATACAGAAGATAGAAGACTGGGCTTGGTGGCTCATTCCTGTGATCTTAGCACTCTGGGAGGTTGAGGCAAGAGGATGGCTTGAGCTCAGGAATTAGAGACCAGCCTGAGTAAGAGCAAGACCCGGTCTCTGCTAAAAATAGAAAAATTATGGCAGCACCCATAGCTCAGTGGGTAGGGCACCAGCCACATACGCCAGGGCTGGTGGGTTCGAACCTGGCCCAGGCCTGCTAAAACAACAATGACAAGTGCAACAACAAAAAAGCCAAGTGTTGTGGTGGGCACCTGTAGTTCCAGCTACTTGGGAGGCTGAGGCAAGAGACTCAGGTAAGCCCAAGAGTCTGAGGTTGCTGTGAGCTGTGACACCATGGCACCATGGCGCTCTACCCAGGGAGACAGCTTGAAACTTTGCCTCAAAAAAAAAAAAAAAAAGAAAAAAGAAAAGAAAGAAAGAAAGAAAAATTAGCCAAGGCTCACTTGAACCCAGGAGTTTGAGGTTGCTGTGAGTGAGTGCTGTGAGGTTGCTGTGAGTACACTGTATTGTACTCTACCTGGGTGACAGAGTGAGACTCTGTCTCAAAAACAACAACAAAAAAAAGAAGATAGAGGTCAAGCACAGTGGCTCATGTCTGTAATCCCAGCACTCTGGGAGGCTGAGGCAGGTAGATTGCTTGAGCTCAGGAGTCAGAGATAAGCCTGAGCAAGAGCGAGGCCCTGTCTCTAAAAATAGCCAGGCATTGTGGAGGGCACCTGTAGTCTTAGCTACTTGGGTAGCTGAGGCAAGAGAATTGCTTGAGCCCAGGAGTCTGAGGTTGCTATGAGCTATGGCTCCACGGCACTCTACTGAGGGCAACAAAGTGAGACTTAGGATTTATGATGGCATGAAAGTGATAGGCATTCAATAGAAATTGTACTGTGAGTGTCCATATGATCATTCTGTTTTTCACTTTCGGTACAGTATTGATAAACTTTGTTATAAAATAAGCTGTGTGTTAGAGGATTTTACCCAAGTGTAAGCTAATGTCTGTATTCTGAGCATGTTTAAGGTAGGCTAGGCTAAGCTATGATATTTGGTAATTCAGTTATATAACGTGCATTTTCAAATTATATTTTCAATTTACCATGGGTTTATTGGCACGTAGTCCCCATTGCAAGTCAAGGCTCATCCATAGTTTCAACACAGACTGGCCAGTCTACAAAGCTGAAAATATTTACTATCTGGTCCTTCACGGAAGGAGTTTGCAGAGCCCTAGGCCAGTGTATGCCAATGGCATATGGCACCTACAGCTCTCTACCTGTGGATTTTCTCCTGTCCCTTACGTGGTACAGATCGAAAATGCCCCTAGGAACTTGGGCAACTCTTGGTATATGATGGGTAGTCTCGATTTGGGTGGGATGTCTCTGAGGTGTGTGTCCTACACAATCTCCACAGCAAACCCCAGCAAGATTGAGCTCTAGTTGGACTTAGCAGTAACTTTTCATTTATACCTGGCATTGCTGTTCTCCCTTTCCTGTCTTGTTTCTTTTCCCCCCAGAGGTCACTGGAATCAGCTCTGCTTTAGTTTGTTAGGGCTACCATAAGAAAATACCACAAAACAACAGAAGTTTATTTTCTCACTGTTCTGGAGACTGGGATGTCCAAGATCTTGGTGAGGGCTCTCTTTCTTCCTGGCATATAGACAGCTCCTTCTCACTGCATTCTCACATGGCCTTTCCTCAAAGTGCTCATGGTGGGTGGGGAGGATAAAAAAAAGAGGAAGAGGCTCAGCGCCTGTGGCTCAAGTGGCTAAGGCACCAGCCACATACACCTAAGCTGGCGGGTTCGAATCCAGCCCAGCCCACCAAACAACAATGACAGCTGCAACCAAAAAATAGCCGGGCATTGTGGTAGGTGCCTGTGGTCCCAGCTACTTGGGAGGTGGAGGCAGGAGACTCCTTAAGCCCAGGAGTTGGAGGTTGCTGTGAGCTGTGATGCCACAGCACTCTACCCAGGGGGACAGCTTGAGGATCTGTCTCAAAAAAAAAAGAGGAAGAGAGAGGAGGAGAGAGAGCACTTTGTTTTCTCTTCTTACAAGGCCACTAATCCTATCAGATAAGATCCCCCAGCTTATGATCTCATTTAACCTTAATTACTTCCTTAAGACCCCATCTCTAAATATAGCACTAGGGCTTAGATTTTCAACAGATGAATTTTGGGGTGGACACGATTCAGTTCATAGCAACCTCCCACATAAACTGCCTGCTCTCAAATTCTTACCCCTGGATCTACTTCTGGAAGACCCCAAATGAAGACAGCACATGAAGGACTTCAGATTATGGGAAACTAAAGATAAGTACCAGAATAGAGTTCCTTCCTCTTTAAAAGAGGCATATTGAAGAGATGGTTTCTTCTTCCTTTGGTATCTGTTATTTTTTCATGTGATGGCTGGAGTCTTGGCAACTTTTTTGGGACCATGAGGAGAGCCAGCCTCAGGACAAAGCTGAGACACTGGCAAGACAGAAAGATGGTTGATGGTATTATGGGACCACTAAATTAAACAACTGTAGAGCTGCCCTAATCATGAATTTACTGGTCTATGAAATAGTGACTATTGTTATTAAGTTAGCTTGAGTAAGGGTTTTCTTTTCTTTTCTTTTTTTTTTCAGTTTTGGTCAGGGCTGGACTGGAACCCACCCCCTCACCCTTATACCTACCCCCATATATGGGGCTGGTGCCCTACTCCTTGAGCCACCAGCACTGCCCTCTTTTCTTTTTGGGAGGAGACAGAGTCTCACTATGTCACCCTTGGTAGAGTATGGTATCACAGCTCACAGCAACCTCAAACTCTTTTTGGGCTTAAGCAATTCTTTTGCCTCAGCCTTCCAAGTAGTTGGGACTATAGGAACCCACTGCAATGCCTGGCTATTTTTTGGTTGTAGTTGTCATTGTTGTTTGGCAGGCCGAGCTGAATTCAAACCTGCCAGCTCCAGTGTATGTGGCTGGCTCCCTAGCCGCTGAACTACAGGCACTGAACCTTGAGTAAGGGTTTTCTTTTTCCTTTCTGATAGAGGGTAAGACCGAGAATGAGAGAGCAGATGATTAGTACAACTGAGTTGACACCTTTCTGTCCAGGTGTGAGGTCAGAGGTGTGATCTTTTTGCAGCAGCCAGAACATTTTATTTTGTTTGCATATGAGAGAACCCTTATTTGCCACAACTAATTTAAAAAGAGGAGAGGTTGGCTTACACAACTGAAAAAGGTACAGCAATAGTATATCTTCAGTCATGGCTGGATCCAGGTGCTAAGAAGATGTCACCAGGAGTCTTTTTTGTCCATCTCTGGTATGGATTTTTTTTTAATATAGTTGCTGCCTTGCTGTCCATGTTTAGGTCTGACGTAAGTTGTTTGAAACCCAGTTGTTCCCCAGCACCTTTGATCTAGTTAAAACTTCCCCTCTCTGCTCAGCACCTGTGGCTCAAGTGGCTAAGGTGCCAGCCACACATACCTAAGGTGGCTGGTTTAAATCCAGCCCAGACCTGCCAAACAACAATGACAGATGCAACCAAAAAAAATAGCCAGGCGTTGTGGTGGGTGTCTGTGGTCCCAGCTACTTGGGAAGCTGAGGCAGGAGACTTGCTTGAGCCCAGGAGTTGGAGGTTGCTGTGAGCTGTGATGCTACGGCATTCTACCCAGGGGGACAGCTTGAGGCTCTGTCTCAAAAAAAATAAAAATAAAAAAAACTTCCCCTCGAACTGGAGCCAGTGGTTCACACCTATAATCTTAGTACTTTGGGAGGCTGAGATGGGAGGATCACTTGAACCCAGGAGTTTGAAACCAGCCTGGGAAACACACTGAGACCCCATTTCTAAAAGAAAAATTAAAAATTGGAGGGGCATGGTGATGTGCATCTATAGTCCCAGCTACTCAGGGGGTTGAGGCAGGAGGATTGCTTGAATCCAGAAGTTCAAGGTTACAGTGAGCTGTGATCTTGCCATTGTACTCCATCCAGAGCAACAGAGCAAGACCCTGTCTCTGAAAAAATAAAAAATATTAATAAAAAATAAAATAGAATAGTCACTCCTAGCTTCCAAGGGAAAGCCTAAGAGATAACACCCACAGACCTTAATCAAAACATAATCCTCCAGGTTCTCCGTCTCCCTGTCCCTTTCTCTCTCTTCACTCTCTGGCTGAGCACACTGCTATCTCCAGACTTGACATTGGCCCTTGTAGGCACCTCTCTTCTCTCTGGATTCTGTAAGTAATAAACTGCTTCTGCTATTTCTTTTTTCTTTTTTTTTTGAGTCAGAGCGTCAATCAGTTGCCCTGGGTAGAGTGCCATGGCATCACAGTTCACAGCAACCTCCAACCCCTGGGCTCAAGTGATTCTCCTGCCTCCATCTCCCAAGTGGCTAGGACTACAGCCATCATTGTTGTTTGGTGGCCTGGGCTGGATTCAAACCCGCCAGCTCAGGTGTATGTGGCTGGCACCTTAGCCGCTTAAGCCACAGGCACCGAGCCTGCTTCCGCTATTTCATGGGTTTTGTTGAGTGGCCTCCTCTGTGTCTCACCTGACTGACACATCTCTCCTCCCAGTGAGGACTCTCCTAGAGAGTGCCTATACTGGTAGTAATAAACTGGACACAGCCCATACAAGAGACACAGGACACCTGTTAATATGAGTAAATTTCCGGTGAGAGGACAATGGGTCACAGTTTGGGTAATTAGGTCATTGGCCTTCCCACTAGGATCAAGAACTATCCCATGAAAGGTGCATTGTAAGCGTGCACCACCTTCTCCCCTGGAGCCCTGTCAGGACAGGGATAGAATGTTTAGCTACTCTCTGGAGAGAGATTGGGAGACCACATTAAAAGGAAATGCGGCAATCTGCTAACTCAAGACCTCTCTGTGTTCGCCTTTCTCTTCCTCTCTGGCCAGCTCTTACCAAGTAGGGGTGAGATGGTCCTTGTCATTCCTGGCTCCATCCCAAACAGCTTAGCAACACTAGCAGAGAGAAAACACCTCTCTCCAAATAATGGCAGCAAAAATCTAAGGGCTGACTCCCATCGACTGATTTGGGTCTCAGGTCCATCTCTGAACTAATCTAGAGTGCCAATGTTCTGAGTGGAATGTTCTGATTGTTCCATCTTGGGCCAGGGTACATGCTCCTTGCTAGAGGGGAGGGGAAATCAACCCGCCACTGTCATGTTGGTATTAATCACATTAAAAAAAATTGTTTGCATTTTGTGATGCTTAGATATTTGGAGCCTTGCTGTTCCCACCCCTCCCAGGGCTAGCTAATTCCTAGACATAGCAAATGACTCCCCTTCAAGCATATCTTTGATATACAAACTAACCAATCCAGAGCCCACACCCTCAACTATCTCCTTTATCAAACTCATACAACAAGTCAATATTCTTTCTGCTCTGAATCACCCCAGGGTCAAGTGCTGGACAATTAGGAACTACCCCTATAACCCAGAGCATGTCAAAATTATTCAAACCATCAAATCTTAAACTTGCTGAGTGTACCTACCCTGCCCTTCCCATTGCTTCCCATAAAAACCCAGTAAAAGCTCTGAACCATGTTCTCCCCTCTTCTCTGTTTATCTGTCTCCTAAGCAACCCCAGTGCCCGCCTGTGTGGCCCTGCATGGCATGTGACCCTGGATAGCATGCTGCACCTATTATTTCTGGGGATGTACTATTTTTTTTTTTTTTTTGAGACAGAGTCTCAAGCTATCTCCCTGGATAGAGTGCCATGGTGTCACAGCTAACAGCAACCTCAAACTCTTGGGCTTAAGCGATTCTCTTGCCTCAGCCTCCCAAGTAGCTGGGACTATAGGAGCCTGCCACAATACCTGGCTAAGGGATGTACCTTTTTTTTTTTTTAGTAGTAATCTTAAACTCCTGAGTTCAATAGATCCTCCTACCTTGATCTCCCAAGTAGCTGGGACTACAGGGGCCCACTACAATGCCCAGCTAACCAGAAATCTGCTTTTTCCTTCTTGACACTAATTCCTCTGTCTGCATGCCTCACTGTACCTGATTTTTAAAATCTCAGGTATGTTTTAGGACAACTTAATGTGGCTTAGAGGTGGTTGCTCAAAGGAAAACTGTAGATGCGTAAAGGAAGGCTGTGAAGGTGAAGCATCAGATTTCCATGAGCCTGGCTCAGTGAAGGCTGGTAAGCAAAGCAGAAGGTGTGGTCAGCCTGAAGCTGTAAGATTTGAACAAATGAGATTTGGAGATAACCTCACTCCTTGACTCTTGTCTTTCACATAATGGCATTTATTCATTAAGCAACCCAAGGAGATCTGTACGCTATTGTTCTGGATATCAGAGTCAGGGAAAGAGTGGTAGGTACTATGGGAACAGGAATGGAAGAGCTAGTTCAGCACCCAAGGGATTAGCTGGGAGGTGAGGGCTGATGAGTCATTAGTCAGGCACAAGCCATGCTGCTGTAAGATAAATTCAAAGTTTATATCAAGAAAAGAGTTTTTGTTTCTTCTTCATGTAAGTATCCAAAGGTTAGTGGCCCAGGGACAGTGGGACAGAATTGCCAACTACAAGACTTGCAGATTTCCCTTGGGATGCCAAAGAGATAAACTCCCCCAGGGAAGCAGGAAAGAGTAAGTGAGGGCAACAGCATTTGAAGGACACCCAGAAATCCCTCACATCACTTATGCTCACACCCTACTGGCCAGAACATAGTCACATGGCCATGCTTACCTGCCAGGGAAACTGGGAAATGTCTCTAATAGGCAGTCACATACCCAGCTAAAATTCAGGGGGCTCTAATTCTAAAAGGAAAAATAGAATGGATGCCAGGGGACAGCCAGTATTCCATACTGTATGGTGAATCTGTCCCACCCAGGAGTCGGCTGTACCATCTGGGACCATTATCCACATCCACCACATAGAGGGACAGGAGTACCCCAACTCCATACCCATGTCCCCTCATCCTCTCTTGATGGACACACACACATCCTATGATCACTTTATTTATTATAATATATTCTAATGTATTTTAAAGTTTTTAATTTAAAAAATGTTATTTATTAGAAATTTTATTTTATAGTTATCTATTCACCTTCATCTTCCTTCCATCCTTTCTCTTTTCTCTCACACTCACCTGCATTTTCTTTCTTTCTTTCTTTTTTTTAGACAGGGTCTTGCTCTGTTGCCTGGGCTAGAGTACAGTGACATCACCATAGCTCACTGCAACCTCACATTCCTGGGTTTAAGCAATGCTCCTGCCTCCACTTCTTGAGCAGCTGGGACTACAGGTGTGTGCCACCACACCCAGATAATATTTCTGATTTTTGTAGACTGGTTCTTGCCATTCTGTCCAAGCTGATCTTGAACTCCTGGCCTCAAGTGATCCTCCAGCCCCATCCTCCAAGAGTGCTAGGATTACAGGCATGAGCCACTGTGCCTGGAGTTCCTTCTTTTTTACCAGCCCTGAGCAGGATAACATGGATAAAGCCCTGGCACTTAGCAGCACTTAGCTGATATTAAATGTGACAACTGCAAAGCCTTCAACTCACCTGTACACACACGAAGACTACATTTCCCAGTTTCCCTTGTGGCTGGGCCGGTCATGTGACCAAGTTCTGGCCAATGGAATACAGAAGATGTGATTTGTCTACTTCTGGTACCAAACCCTAAAACATCCTATCACATCCTCCATCTCTCATCCTGCATTGGCCAATCAGCCAATCAGAGATATGAAGGATGTGAAGGAGGACTCTGAGTTTCTTGGGGTGGATGGTTTTTCTATACCTCAACAAAAAATAGAATAATAACAGCATCTAACTTATAGTGCTACTTTGAGGATTCAATTAAATAAATTAATATTTGATAAGGGCTTAAAAGTGTCTGGCAGAGAGGTAAGGGCTATATATGTGTTCAAAATGTATAATTTAAAGAATAATAAAACAACCCCTTCTCTAGTGATCTAGCGGTTAAAAAAACAAGCAAGCTAAACAAAAACTCCCACTGAATCAAAGGGACACCAAATAGTAATAATAATAAAATAAGCACTCATCTATCTGTAACTCAGGTTAACAAACAGAACATAACTGACACTTAGACATTGATGGAATGAACTCCTAAATTACACAAATTTGTCATTATTATGTTGTGATAAATGCCTTGAAAGAAAAGAACAGGGAGCTGTGAGAATAATCAGGAGCGACCAAACTTAGACTGGGGGAGAAGTCAGGAACAATGTTTTCAAGATGTCACATTTGAGCTGGCTCAGCAACTGTGGCTCAAGTGGCTAAGGTGTCAGCCACATACACCTGAGCTGGCGGGTTCAAATCCAGCCCAGGCCCGCCAAACAACAATGACGGATACAACCAAAAAATAGGTGTGCGTTGTGGCGGGCACCTGTAGTCCCAGCTACTTGGGAGGCAGAGGCAGGAGACTCGCGTGAGCCCAGGAATTGGAGGTTGCTATGAACTGTGATGCAATGGCACTCTACCCAGGGTAACAGCTTGAGGCTCTGTCTCAAAAAAAAAAAATGATGTTACATTTGAGCTGAGCTAAGGGTATGCAGAAATCAGAGCATGGACAACAAAGAAGGTACCGTTCCAGGGAGAGAGGACAATGGGTGGAAGCCTCTGAGCCCACCCAAAAAATGTGACCTGAGTAGCCATGAGGGACATGGACCAAAGGTCATGCTAGTTTGTATGGACTTTTTTTTTTTTTTTGAGACAGAGCCTCAAGCTGTCCCCCTGGGTAGAGTGCCATGGCATTATAGCTCATAGCAACCTCCAACTCCCTGGGCTCAAGCGAGTCTCCTGCCTCCGCCTCCCAAGTAGCTGGGACCACAGGCGCCTGCCACAGCCCCCAGCTATTTTTTGGTTGCAGCTGTCGTTGTTTGGAGGGTCTGGGCTGGGGATTCGAACCTACCACCTTAGGTGTACGTGGCTGGTGCCTTAGCCGGTTGAGCTATAGGTGCCGAGCCAGTTTGTATGGACTTAATATAAAAGTTGCAGGGATCTATGAAAAGTTTTGATCTGATTTGCATTTTAAGAAGATGGCTCTACTCCCAAAGTGTCGCACACTGGCAGTGGTCTCTACAAAAAATAAGACAAATTAGCCGAGCGTGGTGGCATGTGCCTATAGTTCCAGCTATTGGGGAGGATGAGCCAGGAGGATCCCTTGAGCCCCGGAGTTGGAGGCTACGTCGAGCTATGATTATGCCACTGCACTCCAGCCTAGGCAACAGTTTGAGCAACACCCTGTCTCAAATAAAGGGGAGGAGGAGGAGGAATTAAAGACTATGTCTTTCTCATCTCTGATATATTTTGCCTTTTGATTTTCCTGCCCGGCTCTGTTGATGTTTGAGTTTATTGCCCCTGATGTAGTATCAGGACAGAGAGCTGGGTCACGGTGGTTTTGTGTGACAGCTCAGAAGTTCAGATTTTGTTCTTCAGGCTATAAGGAGCTATTGAAAAATTTGTATTCAATTATTCAGCTAATAGTCTGTAGCAGAAGCCCAGTTCATATCCCTCCAGCCTTGCCATTTCAATAGGCTCTTGTTGGTGTCCAGCTGTTGCTATCTATAGCAGCTCTTGGCCTGAGGGCTTTCTCCAGAGCTGTTGAAGGCTCCTCTGCCCTGATCATAGCAGGCTGGAAGTACCAAGGGATGAATCCACCTTCCCCGGAGCATCTCTTAGTCTCATGGGAATTAGTGGACAAACCGGCTACCTCACTCACCTCTTGGCAGTGTGATGGACAAATAGGCCGCCTCCCCCACCTCTTGGCAGTGTCTTGTGCTGCTTCCCAGAGGTGCCCAGCAGGCTTGAGTCCCAGTTGCCTGCAGTGGTAACTTGCTTTGAAATGCACCATCCCCAGCTGCCTTCCCTTCTCTGCCCTACTACACGTGTTTCCTAGTGTTGCCTCCTAAATAAACAATTTGCTATCGAATTCTTGACTCAGTTTCTGCTTCTGGGGAACCTTAGCTAAAACCTAGTTACTTACTAGGCGTCTATCTGTTCTACTGAGCACAAAGAAGACCCAGGAAGACATCTGGAAGAATCTTCCACTCTAGTAGTAGAGAAAAGAAACCACAAATAAAGAAATGAGTGGTACATAGATAAATCTATGTGGCTTTCTGAGAAGAGAAGGGTGCAGTGGTTTTCAAATATGTCCAAAAGAAAAAAAATGTCCAAAATCACTGAGAGTAGTTTTTAAGTGTTATCACCAGAAAAAATTATATGTGCTGAGGTAATGCATATGTTAATTAGCTTAATTTATCCATTACACAGTGTATACATATTTCAAAATATCATGTTGGAATGATTAATGTATATCATTTTTATTTGCCAATTACAAATAAGTTAAGGAAGGCCAAGGCTAGAGGATTGCTTGAGTCCAGAAGTTCAAGACCAGCTTGAGCAAGAGTGAGACTCTGTCTCTACAAAAAATAGAAAAATTAGTCAGGCATGACAGCATGCACATAGAGTCCCAGCTACTTAGGAGGCTGAGGCAAGAGAATTACTTTAGACCAGGAATTTGAGGTTGCAGTGAGTTATACTAATGCCACTGCACTGTAGCCTGGGTGACAGAATGAGACCTTGCCTCCAAAAGAAGAAAAAGTTAATTAATTAACAAATAAAGGAATTTTAAACAAAGCAAAAAATATGTCAGGAGGAAGCCAGCTGCCATATTGTGAGGATGCTCAAGTAGCTTCCTAAAGAGTTTCCTCACACAGTGAGGAACTGAGGCTTCCCACTAACAGCCCTCTGAGGGAACCATCTTAGAAAAGGATCCCCCAGCCTGGGTCTAGCCTTGAGATGACTGCAATCCCTGCCAACCTCAACCTTTTGGCTGAGGTTCCTGACTGCAACCTTAGGAAAGACCCAGAGCCAGAACCACTTAACTAAGCCACTCTCAGATTCCTGGTCCTCAGACACTGTGAATTAATAAATACTTGCTGTTTTAATTTTTTTTTTTTGGAAACAGAGTCTCACTTTGTAGCCCTCAGTAGAGTGCCATGGCCTCATAGCTCACAGCAACCTCAAACTCCTGGGCTCAAGCAATTCTCTTGCCTCAGCCTCATGAGTAGCTGGGACTACAGGCACCTGCCACATTGCCTGGTTATTTTTAGAGGTGGGGTCTCGCTCTTGCTCAGGCTGGTCTTGAACCCTTGAGCTCAAGCAATCCACCTGCCTTGGCTTCCCAGTGTGTTAGGATTATAAGTGTGAGCCACTGTGCCCAGCCTCAATGTTTGCTGTTTTAAACCACTAAGTTTTGGGCTAATTCATTATAACACCAACAGATAATATAATGAGGAGTGAGGAAGAATTTATTTAATCACATGGTCAAGGAAGCCCTCTCTCAAGTGGTGGCATTTGAACAAAGACCAGAAAGAAGTGAACCATGGTAGGTACCTGTGGAAGAAAATTCCAGGAGAGGGAACACAATCTGTGCAAAGGCCCTGAGGTAGGAGTGTGCCTGAGATAGTGAACTGCCAACATGGCCAGAATGAAGGGAAACTAGGAGACATGAGGCCACAGAAAGGTTGGCAGGGGCTACAGTGGTTCTTAGTGAGGAGCAATACCAGAGTTACAGGTTGTCACAATGCCTGGGAGTGCTTATGGAATTTGGAGATGGGGACAGGAACACATAATATGCTGCATAGTGACAACCAGTCCTACATTTTGAATAACTGTCCTGCCAAAAATGCCCAGATCAAGGCTTAAGAGAATTTTGAGCAAAAGGTATGAACATGATCCAATTAGTTATTTGAAAAGATCTCTCTGTGCAGAATACAATGCGTAGTCTGTTACCTTTTCTGTGAAAATGAGGCATAAATTATGGTTAAATATATTCATATTTGCCTGTATTTGCCTAAAGACACTGTGGAAAGATACATCAGACTCTGATAATTATGGTTACCTGTTGGGAGTTTGCAAAGTGGGCCAGTGAAAGCCTGGGGTAAGAAAAGAAGGAAGACCCTTCAAAGACTACTTTTTTGTGTATTTGAAATTTTGGGAATATATATTACTGATCAGACAAATAATCAGAAATCAAAATGATCATCTTGGCTGTAGATGGTAAGAAGGAATGTAGAGAGGCCAGAGTTAGGGACAAGTGTGTGATACGATTAGAAATAGGATTTGAACTGGATGCGGTGGCTCATGTCTATAATCCCAGCAACTCAGGAGCCTGAGGCAGGAAGATCACTTGAGCCCAAGGGTTTGAGGCTGCTGTGAGCTATGATTGTGCCACTGCACTACAGCCTGGGTGGCAGAGTGAGACCCCATCCCTAAGGAAATAGGAGTTGGAATTGTAGCACAGAGAGAGGTCAGCTTGGAAAACTATGGGGGTGGAGGGTCAATTTTAGGTCTATCTCTAAGCTGATGTGTGAATAGCTAGTCTCTGGAGGTGACCATCTGAGCTTAGGTTCCTTACTGTTTGTAAATTCTTTCTGAATTTGATCTTTAGGTCTCTCTGAGGAGAGTGGCTATAAACTCTAGCTATGCCCTGACAGGGCTCCAGGAGATTTGGTTGTGAACGTGCACAGTGTGCCTTTTACCAGATACGTTTTTATCCTGGCAATGAGCCTAAGGCCTGAATGTCCAGCCTGTGACCAAGTATCTCTCTTGTAGGAAACTTCCTAAGGGGGAAGATGCCCTGGTGACTCTTGCCTGACCTATGTCTAGTTTATTACTATCAAAATAGACACCCTCTAGGTGAGCCCTGACCAGAGACTTAGTTTCAGTTGAGACACGGAGAAGGCCACATAACAAAACTCAGGAAATAACATAAACAGTTTATTACTTACAGATCCCAGAGGGAATTGGGCAGCATGCCTTACAGGATCAAAGGAAAAGGGGGGATCTGTCTGGGACAACCTCCTGCAACCAGTGGATGGGCAACAAGAGGGAGAGAAAAAGGATCTGTGGGCTGCATTTTGAGGGAGGGTCTACCCCTGCCCTGCACCCATTCCCATCTCCAGGGGAAGGGCCTCGAATGAGCACAGAGTTGTTCTCCAGATATGTGTTAGATGTGAGCTCCTGGCACCCAACACTGAAAGATGGGTGCACTGGCCCAGAAAAGGGAACATGGGGTGGGGCACCAAGAGCTGCCGTCAGCCACAGCCAGCCAGGAGAAAGGTAGATAGGTTTGTCTTCATCCCACTGTTCATCTTTTTTTTTTTTTTTTTTTTTTTTTATACAGAGCCTCAAGCTGTCCCCCTGGGTAGAGTGCTATGGCATTACAGCTCACAGCAACCTCCAACTCCTGGGCTCAAACGAGTCTCTTGCCTCCGCCTCCCAAGTAGCTGGGACCACAGGCGCCCGCCACAACGCCTGGCT
>CAUYTI010156718.1:0-11866 GCA_963575145.1 Galago senegalensis
TTGAGACAGAGCCTCAAGCTACCCCCCTGGGTAGAGTGCTATGGCATCACAGCTCACAGCAACCTCCAACTCCTGGGCTCAAGCGAGTCTCCTGCCTCAGCCTCCCAAGTAGCTGGGACCACAGGCGCCTGCCACAACGCCCGGCCATTTTTCTTTTTTTTTTTGGTTGCAGCCATCATTGTTGTTTGGCAGGCCTGGGCTGGGGACTGGGGATTCGAACCCACCACCTTAGGTGTATGTGGCTGGCGCCTTAGCCGCTTGAGCCATAGGCACCAGGCATACAGACCACTTTTTTCCTGGGATTATTCTTTAAACAATAAAGAATAACAATTATTTACATACCATTTATATTGTATTATGTATTATAAGCGATCTAGAGGCCAGCTGTGGTGGCTCATGCCTGTAATCCTCGCACTCTGGGAGGCCAAGGGCCAAGGTAGGATTGCTCGAGCTTGGGAGTTGGAGACCAGCCTGAGCAAGAGACCCCATCTCTACTAAAAATAGAAAAATTAGCTCATGCTTGTAATCCTAGCATTCTGGGAGGCTGAGGCAGGTGGATTGCCTGAGCTCACAGGTTTGAAACTAGCCTGAGCTAGATAGAGTGTGACCCTGCCTCTAAAAAAAAATAGCCGGGTTGTGGCGGGCACCTGTATTGGCCTCAGTTTTGGAGGCTGAGGCAAGAGAATCACTTGAGCCCAAGAGTTTGAAGTTATTGTGACGCTATGAAACTCTACCGAGGGTAACAAAGCAAGACTCTATCTCAAAAAAAGAAAAAGAAAAAATAAAAATTAGTGCAAAGCATTGTGGTGGGCACTTGTAGTTTTAGCTACTTAGGAGGCTGAGGCAAGAGAATTGCTTGAGCCCAAGAGTTTGAAGTTGCTGTGAGCTATAATGACACAATGACACTCTACCCAGGGCAAACAAGTAAGACTCTATCTCAAAAAAAAAAAAAAAAGAGTAATCTAGAGATGTTTTAAAGTATACAAGAGGATGTTCATAGGTTATATGCTAATACTATGCCATTTTATATAAGAAACTTGAACATCCCAGGATTTTGGTATCCACTGGGGGCAGAGGAGGGTCCTGAAACCAATCCCCCACAGATACCAAAGGACAACCCTACCAGCTCAGCCTGTTCTTCATTTTACCAATTTTGCAAGCCATAATAATAATCTCAAAATTGGATATATCCTACTCAGCCTACCAGAGAACCACAATTTCAACTCAATACCAAGTCTGCTATTTCTCATCTGAGTTAAACTTCTGAGTTAAAAGAAAAACTTAACATTGAGACCAATCTAAAGCAGCAGTTCTCAGCCTGTGGGTCGTGACCCACAGCAACTGTATGAAAGGGCCACAGCATTAGGAAGGTTGAGAACCACTGATCTAAAGATAAAGAGAAAATGTTAAGAAACAAGAAGAGGGGGGGTGCCTGTGGCTCAGTGAGTAGGGCGCCAGCCCCATATACCAAGGGTGGCAGGTTCAAACCCGGCCACGGCCAAACTACAACAACAACAACAACAACAACAACAACAACAAAAATAGCCTGGTGTGGTGACAGGCACCTGAGGTCCCAGATACTCAGGAGGCTGAGACAGGAGAATAGCCTAAGCCCAAGAACTGGAGGTTGCTATGAGCTGTGACGCTATAGCACTCTACCGAGGGCAACAAAGTAAAACTCTGTCTCAAAAAAAGAAAGAAAGAAAGAAAGAAACAAGAAGAGGAGAGAGCTGGTGGGAGGAAGGGTACACATGATAAAGAAACCAGCTGCCTGGGTGTCAAAAATGATAACAGTTGGGAGAAATGTAACCAGGCTGACAAGAAGAACTAATCTTTTAAACAAAAATATGATTCTGAAGTCCATGGTTGATGAATGATAAGGGTCTGTTATCCATTAAATAGAACTCTTGACTTTCTCTGCTCAGTGCTGTTGAGGCTTAATCAGCTTTCAAACCCTCCTGACTGCTCAGATGTCAGGGTCACTAAAGTCTTACTTCCAGTGACTACAGCTTCGTTCTTTGTTCTTCCCAACTCTAACAGTATAGCTTCCTCTGAAATCCCTCCTAACCAGAAGTTTACAGCAGTGTGTTTCCCTATGGGAGTCCAACCTGGCTTCCTGGCCTGACACTGCTATCCTGAAACCTAATCCCAAACTCTGGTCAACAGTTCCAAAGAGTAGTCTCTACTGGAATAAGAAAATCCCAACCAGCTTGAACAAGAGCAAGACCCTGGCTCTACAAAAAAAAAAAAAAAACAGAAAAGTTAGCTGGGTGTTGTGGTGTGCACCTGCATCCCCAGCTTCTTAGAGAACTGAGGCAGGAGGATGGCTTAAGTTCAAAGACAAAGTGAGCTATGATGAGACCACTGCACTCCAGCCTGGGCAACAGAGCAAGCTTCTGTCTCAAAAAAAAAAAAGAAGAAGAAGAAGAAGAAGAAGAAAAAGGAAATAAAATTCTCAATTAATCTAGTAGGTTACCTACTTCTTGCCTCAAAATGTTTTGCCCTCAGACTTGCTTAATAAGTAGATTTTCTTTGGCAAATATGAAGAACAATTACCATCAGATTATATTCAACTCATTTACTGGCCTCCAAATGTAGACTGATTTAACTTTTGGGCATGTATTTCTTGTTTCTTTTCTTAAAGCAAATAAATATCACACATAGATAACACAAGATTCTCCACTGTCCTATAAGCCTCCTCTGCTCTTTAGAACCTGTTATAATTTCTTTTCTTTTTTTTTTTTTTTTTTTTTAGACAGAGTCACAAGCTGTCACCCTGCATAGAGTGCTCTGGTGTCACAGCTCACAGCAACCTCCAACTCTTCAGGTTAGGGGATTCTCTTGCCTCAGCCTCCCAAGTAGCTGGGACTACAGGTGCCCGCCACAACAACCAGCTATTTTTTGGTTGCAGTTATCACTGTTGTTTGGCAGGCCCGGACTGGATTTGAACCTGCCAGCTCCAATGTATATGGCTGGTGCCCTAGCAGCTTGTAGGCACTGAGCCAGAACCTGTTAAAATTTTAATAATTAACTTGTAGTCTTCTCCTTTTGTTACCTAGTTTTAATAAACACCAGATGAGTAAAGCCAAAACAAAAAACCCATTCAAAATGACCTGCCAGCAATAGCACAAGGACAGTAAGAACCCTAATTTCTCCATCTCCATCTTTACAGGAAACTTTGGTGTTTATACTAAAAAGTATAAATTACTCTGACCTTAAATTAAAAGTGGAGGAGGAGTTACGCAATAAATATATTTCTGTCATTTCTAGCCAATTGTTTTAGGTTCCATTCTGATTTCATTAAAATATACTTTACAATATATGTGGAGTAGAACCCCTGTAAGTTGACCACCCAAGAAACTGTAACAAACTGGTCAACACAGGCAGGTAGCCAACATAAGGAACTAGGCCTATGGTGCTGATACAAACATAGGATGCATGTCGGGTCTATGAAAATTAGGTCAATTTAAGGAGGGGGTCAATGTAGGGAGGAGGTCAATTATGGAGGTTCTACTCTATGTTGTTTCATTGTATCCATAATATTCCTGATTATACCTAGAGGGCTCTTCTTTGTGTTTCCAGAGGCCAATTAATATTTATTTTGAAGACAGGGGTCTCATTTTATTACTCAGATCAGTCACACTCCTGCCTCACACTCAAGTACCTGGGACTAAAGGTGTAAGCCACCCAGCCCAGTCGTGGTCTAAGTCTTCTAACCCCTTACATTCTGTTCATTCAAATGCCCCTGCCTTGCCTTCCAAAACATTTTATTCAAAGCACAGAGACTCAGAGAGATGATAATGACAACATTAGGGCAGCAGCCTTCCCTTTACGCCTCAAACACACTCAACTCTTTAAAGGAGTCATTCCTTGTCTTTTTACCCAAGCACAGATACAAAGATTTCAAAAACTGGGCGGCGCCTATGGCTCAAAGGAGTAGGGCGCCAGCCCCATATGCCGGAGGTGGTGGGTTCAAACCCAGCCCCTGGCCAAAAACTGCAAAAAAAAAACATTTCAAAAACTGTCCTTCAGGGCAGTGCCTGTGGCTCAGTAAGTAGGGTACCGGCCCCAAATACCGAGGGTGGCGGGTTTGAACCCACCCCCTTGCCAAAATGCAACAAAAAATAACCGGGTATTGTGGTGGCAGCCTGTGGTCCCAGCTAATTGGGAGGCTGAGGCAAGAGAAGCACCTAAGCCCAAGAGCTGGAGGTTGCTATGAGCTGTGACGCCACAGCACTTTACGGAGGGTGATAAAGTGGGACTCTGTCTCTAAAAAATAAAAAATAACTGTCCTTCATTCTCACCAAGACTCATCTAACTTTTCTCCCTAACAAAGGATTAAACTGTCTTGTTCCAAAGCTAAATAACTAAACTTATACCATCTGAACTCAGCCAAATGCAGCCAGCATACTGCTTCAGTAAGCAATATTCCTTTTCACAAATTCACTGGTTCTCCTTTTGTGACAGTTCTTAATATTGCTATGCATACAAAAACAGTGGTTTCTCTGAAGGGAAGAATTAGGAAGCAAAATAGACTTCCAATAGAGTCTCCCAGATAGCACCAAGGAATCTGAATTGGAAAGAGATTTTTAGGCCCATAGAAAAGACATAAGCCTGTCAGCAGACATTTGTATTTACATAAATGGTGAAGAGGCAGAGATGTATTTACGGGCATGGTGAAGAGGCAGAGAATAAAAATGTTTTTTATTCAACAACATCCTCCCAAACTCTTAGCACTTAAACAGAAAAGATCTTCCTTTGTAGATCCATTCTCCAAACTTCAATGAGTTAAAACTGAACCAAAGCTGTTTAGTAGCTCTGCAGAGTAATCTAAGGAGTACTGCTGATTTCCTAACAGTAGGGTAAGATTAGATTTATATGAAGCTTCCCCATTCCTTAAGAAGAAGTGCTGCCAGGCTACCCAGAAATTCCCCTCTTGAGTCCCACAGCCTTTCCGGAAACATGAGAAACCAAGTATGCTGCAATCCTGGCCTTTTTGGTATTGGATCCAAAATAAACCGTCTAGGCCAAACAAGACAGTGAATGAAATGCCCCTCCCCTAAAAAAATAAACAGCCGAAGTTCTCAGGTCTCATTTACCCAACACACACATCACAGTAAATGACTTAGTATGGTGATAATTTCCAACGTTATTTAATAAAACAAACACCCAGCAGAAAAAGCCTATAGTCACATGTAAATTACACCATACTCTCAGATCAAAGTTAATGATGCGTGTGGAAAGCACAGGCCTGAGGGTTCACTGGCAATAGGTCTAGGGATTCTGAACAAAGAATAAATAAAACGTTAGAATTCTTTAGAAACTTCAAGGAGAAAGAAGGAACATGTAGGTATAATAATAACAAAAACTCCTACAGGCCAGGACTATTCTAAGCACTTCATGTGTCTTAACTAATTTAATACCAACAACCTGTTAAGACTAATATTATCAATCCCAACTTTAAGTATGTGGAACAAAAGAACAAAGAGGCTAAGCAATTTGCTCAAAGGATTTTAATACAAGAGATGCGAACTGATCAGGCTTCATACTCCAAAGAAGTCAAGGTAAACATAGCCCCCCCCTTTTCATCAACACTCACTAAAATCATGCCAGCAAAAGTTTCTAGCAGCCTATTTACCCCTGTGGGCTCTCCTTCCACATAATTTTTTGTTTTTGCTTTCCACGAAATGTCACATGCCTTTAATTTCACAATACTCCTTTAAAGCATAGACAATAGGAGAACGTCTTCATTTTACACACAGGAAATTCAAGCTCAAGTTCTTCAACTTCTCCCCCCAATGATGCTCTTTGAAAACAGTCTGATATATGAGGTCGGGAATTTGGAGAAAACCAAAATGAAAAAAAAAAAATCCAAAGGAGTAATATCAAAAAGTAAGCAAAAGCTTTAAAAGGGATTTATCACTCCTAACAGCTGGAGAAGCATCCAGCCCACTAATGTGTAATATACCCCTACAGAAATCGCCTTCTCTCAGAGTCTAGGATCCAGAGGGGGGCAAAGAGCTGCGCAAACACCCCTAAAACCAATCTACACACAACTACTTAGCCGCCGGCCCAGGCCCTTCACCTGGAAGGCGCTCCACGTCAGCGGGCCTGAAATGAGTGTTTTTGTCGAGGTGGGGCGGGAGCGGCCCAGGAGAAGAAGGGAGGCCCCGGGGCTCTGAGGATAAGGCGGCCGCGGGAGACCTTGCCCTGTGGTCCCTGGACTCCTCCGCGCTGTTGAAGCGAGTCAGCCAACCCGCAACCGTGGGTCCCGGCGCGCCAGTTGGGCCATTTGTCCTAGGCCGCGGCGGGGAAGGGGTGATGCCTCTGGGACCACCGACGTTCGCTCCCCTCCACCCCCGGCCCGCCGCTCCCCGGGCCCTCCTCTCGGACTTCCTTCGAATAATCTGACTTCATCAGTCTCCTAGACCCGGCGCCGGGCAACTCAGGCCCTAGCTGCCCGCACTTCCCCTCGAAGCCCCGCTTCGAGCGCCGGTGCCCCACACCGCACCGGGAGCCTGCCCCAGGCTGGCAGTCCAGCATCCCCAAACTCTCCCCGCCTGTCAGGAGAGAGCTACTGCCGTGACCCCTGACCTCGCCTCCCGCTCACCTTAATAGCTCCGCAACCACCTGACACGTTGCCCCAGCGCCGGCGGCTCCATAACCAGGGAGCCAGCGCCAAGCTGGCCAACCTCCTACCCTCCCTGCGATTGGCCGACAGGACGGCAGCCGCACATTCCTATTGGCAGGATTACCCGCAGCGGCCGTGCGCGTGGCCAGCAGAGCTAGTACGAGGCTCCGCCCACACAGAGGTCAGGCTAGGGGTGGGACCCTGCCTGAGCTGGTTCTACCTACAGAGTGCGTGGATTTGGAGTTACGATCGGTGGACACTCTGAACACAGAAGAGACTTCTGCGGTAGTTCGCCGCCGACTCTTGTCAGGTACAGACAGTAAACCCCTTTTCTTCTGCAAACCGAACTCTATGAGGCTACGAAGGATAGCTACCTGGCAGCACTATTTACACTCGCCCCAGAGCCACATCATCGTATCTGCTGCACCAGCAGGAACATCCCACACCTGGGAGGAACCTCAAAACATCAGCTAGCGTAGCCAGTTCGACTGCCTTGGGTGTCCTACTCCCAAACCCCAGTAGTGAACTATTTTCCTCCATCACGCCCAGCTAACTCACTTCTCCCGGACTTTAACTCTACTTACCCCAAAACAATCCTACTCCCTCCCCAGCCTCAACCTCTTGCGGAGAATTTTCCCCTGAAGATGAGTGCCTGCCCAGCCGAACTGGTCAAGTGCGGAGACTAAATGGTTTGACAGTCACCCTGATTTTCCTGCAGTGTCATTTAAAGCTACCAGAAACATTCTTAGACATGCTACCACCACCACCATGCTGACAGTTTTAAAGATAACCGAGCTTCTTTCTTCAAGTAAGAAACTTATAGGAGAAATTTTTATTAGTAACTGAGAGTCCAAAATATGAGGAAGAGTGAGTGAACTTCAAAGATAAATACATAAATAAAGTGCAAAGGAAAAACGAGCTCCGGGACAAAAATCAAACCAAGTATCAAAACAAAACTGAGCCAAACATCATCAGCTTCCTGGAGCAGGTTAGTTTCCATTCAGAATTTCTCCTGGAGAGAAAAGAAAATCCACAAGTTAGTTCTGAGAATCTCTCTACAACCCATCTGTGGAGTTTCAGAAAGAATTGATAAAGTGCCTCCAGACCAGAACCTTTCCTTTAGGAACTTCACCTATGAGTAGGAAATAAAATGGCTGGAGCTGTTCTTGTCCCCCTTCCAGGTCTGCTCGGCTGGGCAGCTTCCCTGGGTCGTTACACACCTGCTGGCTACTTACTTAGCTCACACTGTGGAGCTGCATCCATCTTAGCCTCCTTCTTCCTCATGGTGCTGAATTGGTTTGATTTTTCCTAGCGCCAGCCCCTTTATTTATAAAGACAGCTGCACCTCCCTCTGTTAGATAAGAGCAGGCACTTTAGGCTGCCGGAAACAACACAGCACTGGTAAAGACTGGCATGGAATTTCAAGAGGCAAACCACACCCTCCAAAGCATAATCAGATGTCATCTTTGACCTGCCATGAAAGGGAAGCATTATGTATCTGCCACTCCTAGATATTAATTAACAATTTATCAAGTTAAAAAACTTTTATTCTGAGATTTCATCTCTGTCCCAACAGCAGGAGCAGGAGCCGGTGGTGGGCCTGTGAGTGCCAGTGGATGAAAGGGGCAGGCTAAGACTTCCTTTTGCAGCTCCCCTTGGAATGAAGCTGGTTTGGGCACTTGTACCAGGTATACAAGTAGGATAGGACTCTGCTCCCCTGAAACAGGAGGTGAAACCAATTAACCCCATACCTGACAGTCCATATGTATTTTCCACATACGTACGTGCAGCACTGAGGCAATTATGAGGAATTTCAGAGTGTAAGTGAAAATGCAACCCTATCTATCCCTTGGGATCTGAAGGAACCGCTGGCATCAGCCTGGTCAATCAATGATCCAAAGGCAGACAACAGAGTCAGGTAAACTCAGGGCTCAGTTCCTGATGGAAAAGAAAAAGATAGGGAAAAACCCTGAGACTGCAAGAAAGAAATCCAGGGCATGTCAGAGAAATCAGAATTTCTCTTTCTGGAAGGAGGGAGGACATTTGCCTCAGGGAAATAATTTAGAGGCTAAACCTGGAAAGACAAAGGTGAGACACAGGAGGGAAAAAAAGCAGTTATTACTTTCAGGTAGCTGGTCGGGTTTTTTTTGCTTGTTTGTATGTTTTGTTTTTGAGACAGAATCTCACTATGTCACCCTCAGTAGATTGTTTAGCAGGCCCCAGCCAGGTTCGAACCTACCAACCTCAGTGTATGTGGTCGGCGCCATAATCAATTGTGCTACGGGTGCCTAGACAGGTAGCAGGTAGTTTTAAAGAAAATCTGCAGCTCGGCGCCTGTGGCTCAAGTGGCTAAGATGCCAGCCACATACACCCAAGGTGGCGGGTTTGAATCCAGCCCGGGCCGCCAAACAACAATGACGGCTACAACCAAAAAATAGCCAGGCATTGTAGGGGGCGCCTGTGGTCCCAGCTACTCAGGAGGCTGAGCAGGAGACTCACTTGAGCCCAGGAGTTGGAGGTTGCTGTGAACTGAGATGCCATGGCACTCTACCCAGGGGGACAGCTTGAGGCTCCTGTCTCAAAAAAAAAAAAAGAAAGACAATCTGCTTAGGATGTAAAACATAATACTCTATAATAGAAAAGAAAGAAGAGGAGTAATCCATTCAAATGAGCCAGCAACAGGCTTCCAGCAAGTGTCTCTGGTTTCTATTCAGAACAATCATTAAATCAGTAGAAGGAACTATGGACCTTCTACCCAAGACTCAGACAGAGATCTCTTTGCTTTAGGGCTCTCTCAAGCAGGAAAAATCCTGTTGTTACAATGCAGTCTGTCTCCCATTCTTGCTCTACACCAGATAAGGTCCCTAAGGCAAAGCAATCTCTGCAGATTAGGGGTGGGGAAGCAGTGGGTCCCCCTTCAAGGGAAAATAGAAGAACATGTAAATTCATCCATGACTGAGGTTTCGGAGGAAAAAGGCCGATTTGAAGTTAGGAATTCTAAAAATAAGAATGGATTTTACGGGCGGCACCTATGGCTCAGTGAGTAGGGTGCTGGCCCCATATACTGAGGGTGGCGGGTTCAAACCCAGCTCCAGCCAAACTGCAACAAAAAAATAGCCAGGTGTTTTGGTGGGCACCTGTAGTCACGGGCTGCTCAGGAGGCTGAGGCAGGAGAATCACCTCAGCCCAAGAGCTGGAAGTTGCTGTGAGCTGTGATGCCACAGCACTCCACTGAGGGCAATAAAGTGAGACTGTCTCTTAAAAAAAAAATGTAAAGAATGCATTTTACAATTAGACTCTACCACAGCCCCCGTTGTCTTTTGTCACCTATTTTCTTTTCTTTTCTTTTCTTTTGAGACAGGAGCCTCCAGCTGATCCCCTGGGTAGATTGCTTTGGCATCACAGCTCACAGCAACCTCCAACTCCTGGGCTCAAGCAAGTCTCCTGCCTCAGCCTCCCGAGTAGCTAGGACCACAGGCGTCCCCCACAACGCCCAGCTATTTTTTGGTTGCAGCCGTCATTGTTGTTTGGCAGGCCTGGGCTGGATTCGAACCCGCCACCTTGGGTGTACATGGCTGGCGCCTTAGCCACTTGAGCCACAGGCGCTGAGCCATCACCTATTTTCCAACGTACACACACTCTACTCTTGCCTTAGTGCCCAGTTCTCAGAGTAACTGACATTAACTGAATTCTTATGTACAAACACTGTAGTTAATATTTCACAAACATGCATTAATCCTCACAATAAATTCACGAGGCAGGAACTATTATTATCTTCATTTTGCAAATTAGAACTTGAGGTTTATGAAGGTTAATTAATTAGCCTGAGGATACATAGCTAGTTAGAGGCAAACCGGCAGCTCCATAACCAGGAACAATCCCCCCAAAATCGTTAATTAAATTATTCTCGAAAGAAGCTCAAAGCACAGTAAGTATATTCTTTTTTTTACTCTTTTTTTTCTTTTGAGACAGAGTCTCACTATGTCCCCCTCGGTAGAGTGTTGTGGCATCACAGCAACCTCAATCTCTTGGGTTTAAGCGATTCTTTAGCCTCAGACTCCCAAGTAGCTGGGACTACAGGTGCCAACCAAAACGCCCAGCTATTTTTTTGTTGTAGTTATAATTGTTTGGCAGACCTGGGCTGGGTTCTAACCCACCAGCCCTGGTATGTGTCCTGCACCCTAACCACTGAGCAATGGGCGCTGAACCTACTCTCTCTCTCTTTATTTTTTTTTTGATTAACATAATTTAAGTGTGCTACGGGAGTTTAACTATAGGTTCAAGTGTGCTAGGAGATAACATAATTGAAAAACACTGTTAAATCCAGGAGCCAGCACTCAACTATCACACCACACTGCTTCCATCTTGCCCACCTAAATATGGGGCTGGCGCCCTATCCATTGCCACAGGTGCTGCCCTTTTTTTTTTTTTTTTTTTTTTTTTGAGACAGAGTCTCAAGCTGTAGCCCTGGGCAGAGTGCTGTGGCATCCCAGCTCACAGCAACCTCAAATTCTTCGGTTTAAGCAATTCTCTTCCCTCAGCCTGCCAACTAGCTGGGACTACAGGCACCAGCCACAACGCCTGGCTATTTTTTGGTTGTAATTGTCATTGTTGTTTGGCAGGCCTGTGCTGGATTCCAACCCACCAGCTCCTGTGTATGTGGCTGGCACCCTAGCTGCTGAGCTATGGGTGCAAAGCCCAGACTATCTCTTTCATAAAATCTTCCACCCTGTTTCATACATGATAAGAATTCAGTTAATGTACACTCGCTAAAATTCCATATTACTGCAACAACCAGCCCATTTCTGCATGGACATTAATTCGTATCTATATCATATATGCCCTTCTATTTAAATAGGAGGCTTTCCTTCTACCCAATCTCCCTATAGCCTTTTCATGCTTTTTGTTTTCTCTAAAACATCCACCTGAAATTAACTCCTTCCCACCCATCCCCTTCTTTACCTGGAAAATTCTTATTTATTCTTTAAAGGTTCTTTATTATACCACCTTCTGAGATACAGTCCCTGACTCCTCTAGGCAGCATTCCAATCCTACAAAATTCTGTCTGCTATCCAAGCACTTTATACTCTACTCAGATACTTTAATTCTTTTTTTTTTTTTTTTGAGACAGATCTTCAAGCTGTCCCCCTGGGTAGAGTGCCATGGCATCACAGCTCACAGCAACCTCCAACTCCTGGGCTCAAGCGAGTCTCTTGCCTCCGCCTCCCAAGTAGC
>CAUYTI010156720.1:0-16495 GCA_963575145.1 Galago senegalensis
TCATGGGGTACAGTGTGCTGTTTTTATATACAATTTGAAATATTTTCATCAAACTGGTTAACATAGCCTTCATGGCATTTTCTTAGTTATTGTGTTAAGACATTTATATTCTACATTTAGAAAGATTCACATGTACCCTTACAAGATGAACCATAGGTGTGGTCGCACCAATCACCCTACCTCCACCCATCCTCCCCCCTCCCCTCTCCTGGAATTGCTCAAAGACTATGGCCTTTGTAGCTTAACTGCTTTGTGAACCTATACCAGGCTCTAGGCTACTTCTGTCAGCCAGTAGTTAGTCTAGCCAGAACTTGAGTTTCAGGATAGATTAATTCCCTCTATCCATGTGTTATAATCATCCATCTGGCATTCTCAGAATGTGCTGTGTTTTCCCCGTGAAAGCTGATCCTGAATTCCAATGCAAAGTCCCATATTCACTTCACTCTCTCTCCTCTGCCACATAGATTTTCTTTCCATCTGACATGCTTGTGCAGTGCTGCCAGAGAATAGGGAGGGGTGGCATAGGGAGAGCCAGACAGTCTTTTCTGCCCTCTTCAGTGCCTCTTTCCTTGGTATAATGTTAAAAACAGGTACATGATTGCTCACCTGTATTTTTAATTTTTCTGAATGTGCTTGTTTGCCTGTGTAGATGTTGAATTTGGTTGTTCTTGCAAAGAGACAATCTTTGGAAGTTTCTCTTTGGCCATCTTGCTCTCTGGATGTGACTCACAAGTCAGTGTTCTATGGTAAACTCACAGAGCTACACAACCACCACCACTATCTAGATTTAGAATATTTTTATCATCTTTAAAAGAAACTTCCTACACACTAGTAGTCATTTCCCATTTTCCCCTTTCTCTAGACCTGGGAAACCAATCATATTTTTGTCTCTTCGATTTGCTTATAGTTATAAGTGGAAACATATAATATGTGGTTGTTTGTGAGTGCATTCCTTTTTATTGCTGAGTAGTATTTCATTATATGGATAAACCACAATTTGTTTATGCATTTACCTGTTGATGTACATTTGGATCATTTCTGGGTTTTTGTTACTACAGACAAAGCTGCTATGAAAGTATGGGTTTCTTTTTGGGTAAATATCTTGTAGTTGAATGGCTAGAATATATATCAAGTTTATATTTCATGCTTTTAGAAAAATCCAAAGTGTTTTCTAAAGTAGTTGTACAATTATATATTCCCATCAGTAGCATGTGAGACGTCCAGTTCTTCCACATACTCATTAGCACTTGGTATAGACATACTTTAGAATGTTAGTCATTCTAACAGGTACATACTTACATCTGAGTGTGGCTTTAATTTATATTTCCCTAAAAGCTAATGACCCTGGGCATCTTTTTATATGTTTACATACTATCCATATACCTTGTATAGTGAAATGTTTAACTCGTTTGTCCATTTTTAATACCGGGTTATTTGTCATCTTAGGGTTGATTTGTTCTTTATATATTCTTTCTATAATCAAACAAATGTATTTGCAATAATAACAATGTCTCACTCTCCTACAGGATATTTGATATCTAAAAGTGGACTAAAACTTAAAATCAAAACTTTATATGAAACTTACTATTTATTTTTCAACCTTGGGCATCCAGAAGCAAAATGTTTAGAGTAGATATTCTTCGCCAGATTTCTGAAATCACACTGGGAGAAACATTTTCTAACTAATGGTGGCCCTGACTTGCTGATAATTTCCAGTCATTAGTTTCCCAATTCTGATCAGATGCAGCTGGAAGTTCACTTACCCTTAGCGCTTGCTCTACTTAGTTATTGTGTTGATTGCAATCTAGGCAGGAAAGGTTGAGGAAGCTGCACTACGTATGGGATTGAAGTGTGTATGGAAGTCACTCCGAGTGACCACTGACTCATTACCTCACAATGTTCCACTTGGTTTTCTGATTCCAGTTATTCTTATAGTCTGTTCTATGCACAACAGTCAGAATTATACTTTAAATACAAATCCAATCATGTTATTTCTCTCTGCTCAAAACTTACTGGGGTTTCCCTCTGAGTCCCGTCAAAGGTTCTGTGACGGCTCTATCACTCACACTTCTGCTGTTCAACTTCCCTGTCCCTGTCTGTCGCCAACTTATTGACCCCCCTCTCCTACCAGTCTTCCTTTGATTCTTTTGTTCCAATCACTTTGGGTTCCTAGGCATTCCTCAAACGTGCCAAACACACAGCCCCATTGTGGGTTTTGTGTTTGTCAGTCCCTCTGCTGGGAACGTTTCTCTCAGTTATTTCAGGCTTGTTCCCTTGTTTCCTTGAGAGCTAGGCCCAAGAAGCCTTACCTGAGTGAGCTATCAAAAAGAGCCCCTGTCCCAACACCACTGTCCAACCCCATCTTTCTTATCCTGATTCTTTTTCCTCCACAAGGCCGCATGGCATCTTTATGTTGTTTTCTTTACTGTCGCTCTCATCTCTGCCTATCAAACAACAGAAGCATAGGGGTTATAGTTTTCACTTGTGAATTTTCTCCCAGTCCTAGGAGAATTCTTGGCACATAGTAAGGACTCAAAAAATATTTCTGAATGAAACTTACAATACAGTTTTTGGCTAGTATCTTAAATCTTTGCTTTAAACGATAGCTTTCTTGAGTGGGAAATGGACATCATTTTCTTTTCTTTCTTTTTATTTTTGGACATCATTTTCAACAATTAACAAGTGTTTCCTTAGGCAGTCTCTGTTCAACTTTTAACTGTGTTAAAGTTGTGATTAAAAATCGGCCAACCAGGACCACAGAGCCATGGCCTACTTTCTTTTACGACTCGCTGCTCGGAAGGTGGTGGACCCAGGTAATGAACCTGTGGGACGGAGGAACATTCACAAACAGTGTAACATCTTCCATGTTTTTGAACTTTGAATGAATTTTAACATTTATCCACCTTTTTAGTCACCGAAGACAATATCTTAAAGCCATAAAAGCTATATATTTAGAAAAGAAATAAACTAAGGCTTTTATTAGATTTCTTAGAAACAACAGTAGAAGCCAGTGGACTAAGTATTCTTAATTCTGGTTCAAAATAGCTGTTAAATTATACTTGTGTTTCTAGCTAACTATCATTTTTAAGTAAGTATGAAAGGAATACCCTTGCAGATAAACCCAGACTAAAAGTTGCGGCCAAGAGAGCAAGTGACAGAACTAATAAGGAATATATTTCAGAATGAGGGTGAGATGAAATATATGAAGCAAGAAGCAGCAAAAAAAGTTTTTTTAAAAGTCACTCAACCACTGGGTAGCTCTAAACAATGATGCTTTGCTATCTATTTACAGAATATGACAACTCTGTCTTTTCTTGTACTGTAGTAAACTCTGCTATGTCTTTGATGATTTAAAGCCTAAGTAACTGCTCTTGAATTGTCCAATTATCTAAGGCACTATCTGGTTATTGTGTCTACTGGTTTTTCTCTCATTGCAGAGCCTGCGGGGAGCATGAGGAAGAAAGAGACATAAAAGAAAAACTTGATTTTTATGGTGCTACTAAAGCTCAAAGAAAAGCAAGTTTCAAGAAAAGCCAGCAATTAACTACACTCAACGATAAGGTGAGTGAGACAAGGGAAGAAGAGCACACGACACACTTAGGGGTATGGAATGGGTGGTGACTTTGACAAGTAAGGATTCAGTGGTACAAAACGTCGGAGTAGAATGAGTAGGTGGCTGGGGAGAGCCAGCATACGGCTTAAACACACGCATCTGGCTGTTTCCTTTCCAGACCATATTAAATAGAGAGGGGAGGAAATGTTCAAAAACAGAAGCGTACAAGGACAATGAATGAGACAGCAGTCACGAGATGACAAACCATTTCTGAAGACAGGTGCATGAGGGAATGGTGAGACTGGTGAAAACGGAAAGCCCAGTGTCCTCAGAAGGCAGGACAAGAAGACCCGTGATTCTTCACCTCAGACAACTGGCAAACCTGGCCTCCTGGAGCTCACATAGAAAAGATGAAAGGGAGGCCACAGAAAGGGTGAATTAGGAGGAAGTAAGCTTAGCAGGCAGTCCTGTCCTTATACCCTCTGCTCCAACACCATGACCCCTTCCTAAGAGTCTTCAATTTTGAACACCTGGAACAAAGCTATTTTTAGATCAGAGTCTGGAAGTGAGAAGAGCTGGCTAGTAGAATATTGCATTTTGTCTCAGTCAGGGTCCTCAAATACGTGAGGACCAAAACAAAACCTTTTGACATGTGCTCTCCAGGAATCCAGCGTTTGTGAGGATAAACGAGTATCTGTTTCTGTGTGCAAGTGCATGTGCATCTTTCTAGGGGAAAATAATAAGGTTATATTTTATATTCTCTTATAATGATTCATTTTTTAGTAACTTTTAGTGATAAGTGGATCATGTAGCAAAGTGGAAAAATGCTGTGCTTTGAATTCAGGCAGATCTGGGTTCGAATTCATTGATACAAAATGTTCTTTAAATTGACTTTTGTCACCTATAAAAATGGGATAGAAACATACAATGCACAGGGATATTTGAAGATGTGATGATGCACTGCGTTGAAAGGGACTCCCTCCTATTCAGCAGTAAATCACTGTCACTTCCTCTCTGCTTTTGGACTCTGCTGAGGCACCTGACTCAACCAGACAACTGAGAATGCTACAAACTAGCTTTGGGGGAATTATAAATACAAATTTGGGACAACAGTATAATTTCAAGTGTCTAATTTTTATATAAGTAATTGATTTCTCTTTTTAATAAAGTAAGTACTATCATTATAAATAAAAGCAAATAATGTTTTTATAAAATTTTCTTTATGTTCATGGGTAAGCTTAGCAGGTCCAAATGAAATAAATCTGTCTACATGTAGTTTACATACACAGAAATTAAGCACTGTAAAATACATTTAAAATTCGAAAATAAAACATCAAATCGTATCTGAACTGAATTTCACACATTTTTTAATTCCCTGCTGTCTTTTCTTTTCTTTCTTATTTTTTTTCCAGAAAACTAAGTCTTACAAGTGTTGAAGTTCCTTCATCAACTGGCATAAGTACGACGCATGAGATATTTACAGTGCCAAGGGCTTTTTTATACAAAACAATCGGTAAGTTGTTTTGCCCATTTATGTTTTTCATGTTTTCTCTGAAAAAAGGGACACAGTTACTTCTCTCCAGCATCCATGAGTTAGGCAATGGTGGAAATAGTTTGACTCCATAATGGTGACATGGAAACTGCAATCATTTCCCATCGTGACTGCAGTCCAGGGATAAAGAGTGCTCACACACCCAGTGAGTTATCTTTCTGTACAACTGAGTGTGCGTCGTACTTCTCAATATGGACTTTAGGTAATTATTAATCTTCAGTAGCAGGAAACCTAAGCCTGATCTTTTTATATTATCTCATTATTCCTGTTCATAAATGAAAATTTAATTTCTGTTATGGTGCTTAGTGCAGTCAACTGTTATATTATTAATTATAGAACTGCTGCTAATGCCTAGGAATGATATTTTAATAAGGTTTAATCTCGTTTCCACATTCTAGTGTCTTTCATAATTGTGTCTCTGTTATTTCTCCTTGCTTTTATTTTATTTGCAAACAAACCCAGCAGTGCAAACTATAATTCCAAGTTGGCTGGTGTTTCTGTGACAGACGTATCACTCATAATCCAGGCTTTGTAAATCTGTTCAGAGAACAGAGGAGCAGAGAATGGCAAGTTCATTTCAAATACTAGCTACAATTCTGAACTTCAGTCTCCCTTTAAGAGTTAGTCCCTCCACAGTTGCCCAGGGGTCCTTTTTGCACTTGAAAATCATCCTTGAAGGTTTTTCAGCTGGAAATTGTTCTGTGTGTATCATAAGAAACATAATTTTTATTTTCAGTTATGCTTTTAGGCAGTAGGAAATTCCCTAGAAAGAAAGTGTGTAGACCTGTGGTCATGTATATATGGCATAAAGAAGTAAAAATGAGTTAGTTAAGAGCTGTATAACGATGTTTTGATCAATGACTGACCACATATACAGTCGGAGTCTCTGAAACATTCTAATGGAGCTGAAAATTTTCTATTGCCTACTGATGTGGTAACCATTGTAATGTCATAGCAAAAAGCTATTACTCACATATCTGTGGCGATGAGGGTGTAAACAAACCTGCTGAACTGCCAGTTTTATAAAAGTATACCACATACAAATACATATAGTACATACTTCTTGATAATAATAATAAATGACTTTGTGTACTGGCCTAGTAGTTACTGCATGTACATGCTATGCTTTCCCTCATTAATTTAGAGTATACTCCTCTTTCTACTAACTAAAAAGTTAACTGTAAAATAACTTCAGGAAAGCTGTTCTGGAGGTTTTCTAGAAGACATGATTATAGGAGATGATAGTTCCATGCTTGTTATTGTCCCTGACAGCTCTCCAAGGGGACATGATGTGAAGCTGGAAGGTATTGGTGATCTTGACCTCATGTAGGACTAAAGATGATGTCTGTGCTTCTGTCTTACTTTTACAAAAATAAAGTGTAAAAAGTAAAAACTTCAAGTGTCATGTCCACTTATAAATGAGGCTGTTTGCTCTTCTCTTGTAGATTAATTTGAGTTCTTTGTAGATTCTAGTTATTAGGCCTTTGTCAGATTTAGAACATGCAAAAATCTCCCATTCTGAAGGCTGTCTGTTTGCTTTAGTTGTGGTAGCCTTAGCTGTGCAGAAGCTTTTTAGTGTGATTAAATTCCAGTTATGTATTTTTGGTGTTGCTACCATGGCCATGGGGGTCTTCCTCATAAAATCTTTTCCCAGGCCAATATTTTCAAGCATCTTCCCCACAGTGTCTTCTAAAATTTTTATTGTATTTTATCTTAATTTAAATCTTTTATCCAGTGAAAATCATTTTTCGTCAATGGTGAGAGATGTGGGTCCATTTTTAGACTTCTACATGTGTCTAACCAGTTCTCCCAGTACCATTTATTACATAGGGATTCTTTTCCCACTGCATGTTTTTGTTAGGCTTATTGATGATCAAATGACGATATGTGGCTGGGTTCATCTCTAGATTCTCTATTCTATTCCATAGAGCTATGTCTCTATTTTTGTTTTGATCACTATAGACTTGTCATATAATCTGAAGTCTGGTAACTTTATCCCTCCAGATTTGTTTTTATTTCTAAGAATTGTATTAGTTATTTCGGTTTTTTTCAAATGCTCATCATATTTAATCATCAGAAAAATGCAAATCAAAACCACTCTGAAATATCACCTAACTCTGGTAAGTGTAGCTCACTTCACAGACTCCTAAAGCTGCAGATGCAGGTGTGGATGTGGAGAGAAGGGAACATTTTTACCTTGCTGGTGGGATTGCAAACTAATACAACATTTAGGGAAAGAGGAATGGCTAATTCTCACAGAACTAAAACTCAACCTTCCATTTGATCCTGCAATTTCACCACTCGATTATCTACCCAGAACAAAAATCATTTACCACAAAGACTTTGCACCAGATTGTTATTGCAGCTCAGTTTATAACTGTTAAGTCATGGAAACATCCTAAATGTCCATCAATGTATGAATGGTTTAGCAAAGTATGGTTTATGTATACTATGAAATACCATTCAGCCATGAGAAAAGATGGAGATTTTACATTTTTTATGTTTACTTGGATAGAGTTGAAACACATTCTTCTTGGAAAAGTGTCTCAAGAATGAAAAATAAATCCAATGTACTCAACACTAATATGAAACCAATATATAAATGATTACATGCCAACACAAATGATAAAACATAGATATATGTAGCCTAGAAAGGGGAGGGGAGAAAAAAAGGTAGGGAAGAGGGGAGCAGGGAGGGTGGTTGGCATGAGGATGGAGGGCAATTGGTGGGATCTCATCTAATGACACAATGTGAGGGTGTTCAGCACTTTCCCTGGGTGAAAAGCTCTTATACAATTTGAAATTTACCTTGGAAGCAAGAACAATGTAACCTGAAAACCTGTATCCTCATATTAATTTGAAATAAAAAGCACCATTAAAAAATAAAAAAGAAGAAAGGGAAAACTTTAAATAATAAAGCATTTGGAAAATAGGAAAAATTTATAGAATAAAGATATAAAGAAAGAAAATACTTCTGTACAGTTATATAATCTTTTTGTTTTAAAATATGGTTTATTGCAACAGTGTCAAAAAGTTTAAAAAATTTTTAAAATGTATAAAGTAAAACACAGTAGAACAATGAAGACACAAGCTACTAAAACCTGTGGGATACAGCAAAAGCCGTCCTGAGAGGAAAATTTATTGCTTTAGAAACCTGCATTCAAAAAGCAGAAAGAAAGCACATTAACAAACTCACAAGCCATCTTATGGAATTGGAAAAAGAAGAACAATCTAAGCCTAAAACCAGCAGCAGAAAAGAAATATCCAAAATTAAATCAGAGATTAATGAGATTGAAAAAAAAAAAGAATCATTTAGCAAGAAGTTGGTTTTTTGAAAAAATAAAATAGATAAACCTTTGGCCAGACTAACTAGAAATAAAAAAGTAAAATCTCTAGCAACCTCAATCACAAATGATAAAAGGGAAATAACAACTGATGCCATAGAGATATAAGAAATTACCTCTGAATACTACTAGAAACTCTATGTCCAGAAATTTGACAATGTGAAGAAAATGGATCAATATTTGTAATCACACCTTCTCCCTAGACTTAGACCAGAAGAAACAGATCTCCTGAACAGATCAATTTCAAGCACTGAGATCAAAGAAACAAATAAAAAAATCTCCCAACAAAAAAATGCCCTAGTCCAGATGGCTTCACAACAGAATTCTATCAAACCTTCAAAGAAGAGCTTATTCCTACATTGCAGAAATTATTCCAAAAAATTGAGGAGAAAGGAATCTTCCTCAACATGTTTTATGATGCAAACATCACCCTGATGCCAAAATCAGGAAAAGATCCAATTTTACTAAAGAATATAGATGCAAAATTTCTCAATAAACTGCTAGCCAATAGAGTACAGCTTATCATCAAAAAAATCATACAGCATGATCAAGTAGGTTTCATCCCAGGGTGCAAGGCTGGTTTAACATATGCAAGTCCATAAACACTATTTACCATATCAACAGAAGCAAAAAAAAAGTCCATGTGATACTCTCACTAGATGCAGAAAAAGCATTTGATAATTCCAGTATTGTTTTCTAATTAGAACACTGAAGACTTTAGGCATAGGTGGCATATTCTTAAACTGGTTGAAACTATCTATGACAAACCCACAGCTAATATCTTATTGAATGGAGTTAAACTGAAAGCTTTTCCCCTTAGAACAGGAACCAAACACGGCTGTCCACTGTTGCCATTACTATTCAACATAGTGCTGGAAGTTCCAGCCAATACAATTAGGCCAGACAAGGAAACAAAGGGCATCCAAATGGGAGGAGGGGAGGTCAAATTTTCCCTCTTTGCTGATGATATGATCTTAGAGAACCCCAAAGACTCAACCACAAGACTCCTGGAAGTCATCAAAAAATAAGTAATGTGATGTTTTTTGTTTCTTCCTCATATCTTTAAGGGGTCAGCTTCTCAGTTAGTCTGTCTTAGATTCCAGAAGAAGGCCTGGCTGCACAGTGTGGATTTTCTACAGATGTAAATTTCACCCACATGGCAGCTTTCCAGAGCTATTTCTTTTGATTCCGTCAGATGGTTCAACCATCTCAAAATGTATCCAAAAAATATATGTTTACCCCAAATACATTTTTCCCAAAGGGATTATTTTAATTTCTTTCATCACAAATACATGTTCATTGTAGAAAAATTAGAAAAATCATATATGTAAAATTAAACATTTAAAAAAGCCTATAATTTCTTAAAGGTGATAACTATTGGTATTTTGGTGTCTAGCTTCAACAGTTAATTTTCCTATTTGTATATTTACCCAAATGGGTTCAAGCTAAAAATATCATTTTTTCAATTTGCTTTTCAACTTAGCATTTTGTGATCATCTTTCCATGTCAATAAATTTAGAGCTTCACAAACATTTCAAAAAAAAAAAATGAGAAAGAATGAATTCCTTTATTATGATTTTCAGAAGGTCTTTGGGGTACAATCTTATTATTCTACAAAAAAACCTAACCCAGAGACAATAATTGTTTTTCCTATATGGGGGGAAAAGAAACTGCTGGTTGGGAGCGACGATGGCAATACTGACGGAACATTACAGATCAGCAGGAACCCCCAGGCAGGTTTCGCCCCATAGCATCTTCTGGATTGAAAGCAGCAGGGGAATCCCATCCCGCATCATTTCCCAAATCATTTCTCTTCTTGAGAAGAATGACTATCAACTGTGAAGGAAAATTGAAGTCACAGCTGACTTTTGAAAAGAGGAGAAGATTATGACATGAAAGTTGTTGGAAATAAATAAACCAAAGTCATTTTAAAATAATAAGAGTATCTCATAAAGTTTATTAAACATATATGAGCCATTTACAATAGAGTTTTTAATGGCTTAGAATTTCAGGCTTAGTATTTAGGATTTCTTGGTGATACACTTTTATCTCTTTTCTACTATAAGAAAAAAAGCATTGGACTAAATTGAGAAAAAATATGAAAAAGAACCTCCTGCTGGATTTTTTTAAAAAGTATTTTTGGTGATTCATTACTTATTTCAAGTATAAAAGGAAATAGTCTGATCCCTTGGAGTATCAAAGAAATCCGTGTTCGGTTTTCCTCTGAACAGTTTGCATCAAAGCTCAGAGCTATTTTCTGCATACAATACACAAATAAATATTTCCTCTAATGCACGTGGCTTGGTGATGTGTTCCTTGTTTTTCCTTCTATTGTCCTCTGACTGCAGAGGAACAGGGATGAAAAATTGAATTGGCTTAAAGCGTTAACAAAATCCTAACTGTTGGAAGCAAAAGTGATGAGAAAGAGTTTGCTGGGTAAGCAAACCTGCACCATATTGTTCAGAAAGAATCTTTCCACCCTGAGTCTATTTTTCATGTGTATTATTCTGCGTACATGGGAAATTAAAATCTTCAGAAAAATACGGAGAAGTCACATTTTGCACAATTTAATTAAAACCATTGAGGACTCTACATTGTTATTTTAGAGGTCTTATCAAAAAATAAAAACTGAAGCCTTAATATGGAAAGAAAATTCTTGAAGGTAAAAGAAAAAAATATGCTGCTGCTTTATCCCCAGTGGATACCTGGATTGGTACTAGGCACTACTCAATCTTTCTTTAAAGTGATAAAAATTTTTTTCTTTGGGCAGTGCCTTGGGCTCAGCGGGTCCCAAATACTGAGGTGATGGGGTCGAACTTGGCCCTGGCCAAACTGCAACAACAACAACAACAAAAAAACAATACAGCCAGGTGTTGTGGCAGGTGCCTATAGTACCGGCCACTCAGGAGGCTGAGGCAAGAGAATCACCTAAGCCCAGGAATTGGAGGTTGCTGTGAGCTATGATGCTATAGCACTCTACCGAGGGCAGTGGAGTGAGACTCTGTCTCTAAAAAAAAAAAAAAAAAAAAATGTTTTTTGCAAGTGTCAAAAGTTCTGGGCAGATTTTCAGTCTTTTCTGGTTGTTAATATTAGTATTTAATAAGGTCAGATCAAATCTTCTCAAATCTATTAATTGCCAGATAATTGATTAATAATGAACTAATAAGTTTAAAGAGATTAGAGCATCAACTGGCCTATACTAATGACTCCATAAAGTGAACCAAATATATTTTCATCATTATTGTTATTCATAGGCAACTTCTTAGTCGAATCTCTACGTAAAATGTCTGCGTATCCAAGGACATAAGAAATCATGTAAGTCTGCTTTACCACGCCTCATTCTCAAATGTAATTAAAATTCCCTTACACAAGTACTTTTCACAAAAATTGAAAGGTGGTACCACTGTATTTTATTAGACAATAAGAAAACAGCAATTGGAAGGAAATGTGAAAAAGTGACATGTGAGAAATACTTCGAAAGTTCTTTGTAAGTTAATTAGCGGCTTAAAGATGCTGTCAAAATGTTATTCTGCATGTTTCAGATGAAATCTTCTAAAAGAGGGAAAATTTCAGATGAATTATCCTATCAGCTGCTGTGCATAATCCTGTTATTTTAGGCGAGAGAAGTGATGGTAAACAGTTATTAGCTGTTCATTAGCTGTAGCTGTTCTAAGTGATTCTTTCACAACTGGACAGATTTAATTCAGGGACAAGAAAAATACTGCAGTTCAACTCTGTTACATGAACTGAGTATGAAAAGGAGTAAGTAGGAAATAGTTCATACACACATGAAGGAAGCTTATGTCTAAAGAAACATTTAGCTTGTCTTGATGCTACATTAGATAGTTGTAAGTATCTGTAGGGAATGACGTTAGCCACCAGTGCACTATTTTAGTGAGTATTCTCGGGGCATATGGCTGTGTCAGACATTATAAACAATCATCAGAAAACTAATTTAATAGTATCATATTTGTTCATCACTGTCAATAGTATTTTTCTATCTGATAAAAACCTAGCTTTCTTGCTCCTTCCTGACATAGGTCTATCGTTTATGGAAAAAATGTGATTGAGTTTTACATGAACATGTAAATTTATTATTTATACTCTTGATAACAATGTAAATTTGCTTGGTATTTTCACTAAACATTTTTGAGCCGAAACATAAATTCTTACTGGAAATGAACTAATAGATATTTTTCTTCCCCACATCGTCACATCAAGGCTTGGTTGATTATTCATCTATATTTTGGTCTTTGAACCATTTCTATCAAATGCCCTCTCATATTAAATATTTTCCTGCTAATAATTATGGATAAAATTAAATGACACAGTAAAATCTAGGTCATTTGTATTGGAAAAAGGATCTAGTGATAGAAAACTTGTTTGGGGTTGTGCATATAAGCACCAATGTTTCCTACAGAGTGCTATTACTGCACATAATAAACCCATTAGATAATCCAGGTCATTGCAACATCACTTCAGGGAAAGTCCTTAATGGGTAGATGGAAAAGGAAAAGGAATGAATAACATGGAAAAGAAAAACTTGAGAAACTTAATGGGAGATACAATAATTATTATAGCATAGTATTTGCAAAATTCTTGTATAAAAAGTTTATTTAAGGCAGCACCCGTGCTGAGTGGGTAGGGCGCTGGCCATGTACACTGAGGCTGGTGGGTTCAAATCTGGCCCAGGCCTGCTGCACAACAATGACAACTGCAACAACCACAACAAAGAATAGCTGGGCATTGTGGTGGGCGCCTGTAGTCCCAGCTACTTGGGAGGTTGAGGTAAGAGAATCGCTTAAGCCCAAGAGTTGGAGGTTGCTATGAGCTCTGAAGCCACAGCACTCTACTCAGGGTGACAGCTTGAGACTCTGTCAAAAAAAAAAAAAAAAAGTATACTTAAATTCTCTGGTTTGTTCCAGAAGAGTGAACATAATATAAAAAGAGGAAACTTTTAATTTATTTCTTTTCAAGTATAAATGTAGACTTTTATTCTTACTGAAAAATATATACCAAATGGAGGAAATAAAGAATATTAACCATCACAATGTACATTTTGCATCATAAAAATTTATCATAATCAGAACACCCAGTGATTAAAAAATAGTTATTATTTGTCAGCATTTTTCTAAGATAGACACCTATCATCTATTCATCTTCTATCTGTCTATCATCTGTCTAATATTTCTATCTTTAACCTCAAATAGCTATCAATAGAACAAGTAGTAACTAAAGATACAAAATCGTCCTTCCCAATGAATTTTAAGCTGTATAATTGCATCTTGATGACTGCAGGTCAGAATGACAGAGGTGATTCTTGATCAGATAGGGATCGAAAGAAATAACCTGGAAGATCCTTTTAAATACTAAGATTCCATGTACTGAAGATTTCTGGGGAACCACAAGGAAACCTTCCTATGAAGAAATGAACATATTAAATAAATTGTGAACTAAGCAGGTCCTGGACAGTATTGGGTGTTCTTTGTTATTACCTTCTTGATCATGTGGTTGGTTCTCAGCCTGACAGGCAAAGCAGATGTCATCTCCCAGCCTTCTACCCTCATGTCAATTCCTTCATTTCTTTCTGTTGCTTCTGACAGAATACCTGAAACTGGGTAATGTATAAAGAACAGGAATTTGTTCCTTACAGTTATTAAGGCTATGTCCAAGGATACATATCTAGGCTATGTAAATATCTACCTATTTACAAAGTTTTGTTTTCTTTGCAAATATCTGACACCTTCATTTTTGCTGGGTGATACCTTTCTAGCTTCAATTTTCTATATGACTCCCGACTTTTTTAAATATACAATCACAATATTATGTATAATACACATATTTATTTTTCCGTTCTTTTCAACAGACTATTTCATTTTATTTTCATATTGCTTTACAGAAACTCTAGGATAAAGGCAAGCAAAAGTGAATTAAGTATTAGAGACTTTAAAAATGTTTAATGGTGAAGATGAGGAAAACAAAAAGCATAATATTGGAAAATAACTGAAGTTGTTTCTGTACTTAGAGTTTCCAAAAGGTCACAATCATTTTATATAGGAGAGTACATTAATGGACCCTTTGATTTTGTGGCCATAAAATGCTTGGGCAGTATTTCAAAGAAAACGGAATCGTCAAGGCAATGGCATGGTAAATCACTCTGCATAATAAACCAAGTGAGTCATCCTTGGAAAGACTGTTCCATATGAATGAAGCTTCAATTCCTTTTTGCTGCTGCCAGGACAGGAGTTAGAGGATCTCTGGTCCTTGAGAAGACAGGGTTTGGAGAAGGGATGGTGGTGTGCTGCAGTCTGTACTGGGGACTGTGTGCCTGAGGGGAGAGAGGCTGAATCCAGAACTTTCTGTGAAGGACGCAGCTGGCATTTCAGTGACACACCCTATTTAATGATGAATTATGAGCTTTAGTGATGAATATTTGCATTCTGTGTTTTTTTGTGAGGAGGTGTGTGTCTTAGTCACCTGGAGTTGCTATAACAGAATGCCACTGACTGTGTGGCATAAACAACATGTTTATTTCTTATAGTTCTGGAGGATGGAAGGCGAGGTGTTCAGCATTTGGTGTCTGGCAAGGGCCCACTTGGTGCTTCATGGACAGCTGTCTTCTCATTGTGCCTAATGTGGTAGGAGGGGCAAGCGGCTCATGGGAGCTTCTTTTACACCAGCACTGTACCTAACCACCTCCCAAAGGCCTTGCCTACAAATACCATCACATGGTGGATTAGGTTTTAACAGATGAATTTTGAGGGGACACAATCATTAATAGCCATCTTTAATAACATCAGTTGATCACAAAATCCTTGAATCAGTGTTAAGTAAGTGAGTAATTGGGAAAAATAAGTCAGTAAGAAAAGCAGAGATAAATCCGGTTTATTCACATTAGCAAGTTTAAGTTTATCAATTTCTATCATTTTCCTATAGATTTCTCTTCAAACTTGTATAAGTGCAAGTTTTCTGATAATAACCACATTAATAAAAGAGTGAAAGTTATATGATATGAAGAATTGCTTTTATCTCCCTAAAATCTATGTTTTATAAAACTCTGGCTAATAATATTGACTTGAGTAGAGTCGATGCTTTGATGTTTAAATAATAATCTGTTAGACTATTTTCTGATATAAATGGTATGGAACCTAATTATTTCTCTCACTCATTTATAGTCTATGATATTTAAATGATAAAGTTGATAAGATTTTTAATGATGAAATTTATAATCTATGAAATTTTAATGGTGAATAAGAATGCCATTTAAAAAATATTTGTGTGGGCCAGGTGCGGTGGCTCATGGCTGTAGACCTAGCACTCAGGGAGGCTGAGGCAGGTGGATTGCTTGATCTCAGGAGTTCAAAACCAGCCTGAGCAAGAGTGAGACTTTGATTTGCATTTCTCTGATAATTAAGGATGATGAGCATCTTTTCATATGTCTGTAGGCCATGTGCCTGTCTTCTTCAGAGAAGTTTCTCTTCAAGTCCCTTCCCCACCCTGAGAGGGGATCACTTATTCTCTTCTTGCTAATACATTTGAGTTTTCTGTGGATTCTGGTTATTAATCCTTTGTCAGAAACATAACCAGCAAATATCTTCTCCCATTCTGAGGGCTGTCTAGTTGCTTTACTTACTGTGCTTTTGGCTGTGCAGAAGCTTTTTAATTAGATGAGGTCCCAGTAGTGTATTTTTGATGTTGCTTCAATTGCCTGGGGGGTCCTCTTCATAAAATTTTTGCCCAGGCCAATTTCTTCAAGTGTTTTCCCTACACTTTCTTCTAGTATTTTTTATAGTTTCAAGTCTTAAGTTTAAATCTTTAATCCAGTGAGAGTAAATCTTAGTTAGTGGTGATAGGTGTGGATCTAATTTCAGTCTTCTGTAGGTCGCCAGCCAGTTTGCCCAGCATCATTTGTTAAATAGGGAATCTTTTCCCCACTCAATGTTTTTAATTGGCTTGTCAAAGATCATATAATGGTAAGTAGCTGGGTTTATCTCTTGGTTCTCTATTCTGTTCCATACATCTACCTCTCTGTTTTTGTGCCAGTAC